>JAOTOL010000552.1:0-67500 GCA_034440575.1 Imbricaverruca yamaguchii | reverse complement strand
CATAGCCGTGATAGATCATGGGTCATAGCCGTCATAGATCGTCGGTCATAGCCCTTGCTAGATCACGGGTCATAAGATACATAAGACACGGAACCGTGATAGATCACGGGTCATAGCTGTGATAGATCACGGGTCGCAGCCGTCCTATATCACGGGTCATAACCGTCATAAATCACGGGTCATGGTCGTGATAGATTACGGGTCATGGCCGTGATAGGTCACGGGTCATGGCCGTGATAGGTCACGGGTCATATCCATGATAGATCGCGGGTGATGGCCGTGATGGATTACGATGCGGTATGTTGTCATATTTTTTGCTGTCTGACTCTTCAATCGTGGGCAAGTGTGCAAGAGAGGACCTAATCGCGTCCATTTGTTATCATCTTAACTGGAGTGCATAAAAAATCGCATGACTGTACAATGCTAGGTTTATTCATGAATCTGAACCACGCAATGTTGGTGCTATACAGGATATGACGGTAGCACAGTTATATCTGTCAGGTCAAGGTATTATATGGACTTCCTGGTGACTGAATAATATGCTGTAGGAAATCAGAGATATTCTATTTATAGGAATGGTGTTAAAATCTGGTTCGCTTCTGGTACTGGTTCGCTTTCTTCCTATGTTAAACATAAATTATTTATACGTGAATGCCTTGTCTAGGTTGTATGCAGCCTATATATATATATATATATATATATATATATATATATATGTGTGTGTGTGTGTGTGTATATATATGTGTGTGTGGAGGATACAAGCGGTTCCACCAAATCTTATTGTCGAAGTAACCTATTGCCAACCGCTTTCCATTCATCCATCGAACGGTAATTCTCTGTACGGTAATTTTGAAGAGCATGATGCAAATTCAGAAACGGGTATAGCTGTTCACCTGTTTGTACGTCCTTCCCCACCCAAAGTGGTTGCTCCTCAGAAGTATCTGGACAGACATGGCGTCTCCTGGTCTTGGCTATCAGGCGCTTGGGCATTTGGTACACACCAGGCCCAATGGGTTTTTGGCAAATGGGAAGATGTACTTTCAGTGGCGATATTCCCGTGTGGGCAGCAAGCGTTATTCACAGCTTAATTTTGATGATGGCCAGCTCAGACCAGGTGGCACAACTGAACGGGGACGCTCAGGTAGGCCTCCGAAACGCATGGGCGCTCCTGTCCGCTCATGCGGGAAAATCGACGGCACAAGCACACAAGCGTAAACTTTCTAGTCGACGGCACAAACACGTCAGCTGTCTAATATGCGACACAAACACGACGTAAATTGTCTAATAGGTGACACAAACACGACGTAAGCCGTCTAATATGCGACACAAACACGATGTAAGCTGTCTAATAGGCGACACAAACACGAACGCAAGCTGTCTAATATGCGACACAAACACGAACGTAAGCTGTCTAATATGCAACACAAACACGAACGTAAGCTGTCTAATATGCAACACAAACACGAACGTAAGCTGTCTAATATCACCAATTAGACGGCTGAACCAGCGAAGTGAGTGTGTAGTGGTGATTGCCTCGTGGTTTTCACCAGGCTGTCGTAACTCAACAGAAGGCGATACACATGCCACGGCAGGTGACTTCGGACACTCAACAGCCAAACTCCCGCCACACTCCCGTCACACTCCCGTCACACTCCCGTCACACTGAGCAGCTCACGTCACACTCCCGTCACACTGAGCAGCTCACGTCACACTGAGCAGCTCACGCCACACTCCCGTCACACTGAGCAGCTCACGCCACACTCCCGTCACACTGAGCAGCTCACGTCACACTCCCGTCACACTGAGCAGCTCACGCCACACTCCCGTCACACTGAGCAGCTCACGTCACACTCCCGTCACACTGAGCAGCTCACGTCACACTCCCGTCACACTGAGCAGCTCACGCCACACTCCCGTCACACTGAGCAGCTCACGCCACACTCCCGTCACACTGAGCAGCTCACGTCACACTCCCGTCACACTGAGCAGCTCACGTCACACTGAGCAGCTCACGCCACACTTCCGTCACACTGAGCAGCTCACGCCACACTCCCGTCACACTGGGCAGCTCACGCCACACTGAGCAGCTCACGTCACACTGAGCAGCTCACGCCACACTTCCGTCACACTGAGCAGCTCACGTCACACTCCCGTCACACTGAGCAGCTCACGTCACATTCCCGTCACACTGAGCAGCTCACGTCACACTGAGCAGCTCACGCCACACTCCCGTCACACTGAGCAGCTCACGCCACACTTCCGTCACACTGAGCAGCTCACGTCACACTTCACCGTCACACTGAGCAGCTCACGCCACACTCCCGTCACACTGAGCAGCTCACGCCACACTCCCGTCACACTGAGCAGCTCACGCCACACTCCCGTCACACTGAGCAGCTCACGCCACACTCCCGTCACACTGAGCAGCTCACGTCACACTCCCGTCACACTGAGCAGCTCACGCCACACTCCCGTCACACTGGGCAGCTCACGCCACACTGAGCAGCTCACGCCACACTCCCGTCACACTGAGCAGCTCACGCCACACTCCCGTCACACTGGGCAGCTCACGCCACACTGAGCAGCTCACGCCACACTGAGCAGCTCACGTCACACTGAGCAGCTCACGCCACACTCCCGTCACACTGAGCAGCTCACGCCACACTTCCGCGTCACACTGAGCAGCTCACGCCACACTCCCGTCACACTGAGCAGCTCACGCCACACTCCCGTCACACCGAGCAGCTCACGCCACACTCCCGTCACACTGAGCAGCTCACGCCACACTCCCGTCACACTGAGCAGCTCACGTCACACTCCCGTCACACTGAGCAGCTCACGCCACACTCCGGTCACACTGGGCAGCTCACGCCACACTGAGGAGCTCACGCCACACTCCCGTCACACTGAGCAGCTCACGCCACACTCCCGTCACACTGAGCAGCTCACGCCACACTCCCGTCACACTGAGCAGCTCACGCCACACTCCCGTCACACTGAGCAGCTCACGCCACACTCCCGTCACACTGGGCAGCTCACGCCACACTGAGCAGCCCGACGGCGAAGCTCGAGACGGCTCAGAGTGCTGGGCGGAGTAACTTTGGCTGGACGTGGTCGGAGAAATCGCATGATGGACAATTAGCTGCCGTATAGAGTGATGCTTCCAGATATGCAGAGGCATCGATGGCACGCCGAGTGCACAGGGTGCACTTAAAACTTACTTACACCCACTCCGGGTGTAAATCGGATCAGCAACACTCGTGAAATGGGTGTTGCTGATCCGATGCTAAACACCTCCATGATGGTCAATCACTCAAGATTTAGACTCGCCCCTACGTAACGTGTCAAGGTGCCCGCTGCTCGGGTACTACGTCTGAGTGAAAATACCGCTATGGGGTGTAAGCACTCCATAATTTACACTTGTTTCCTAGGTAGCACTTCACAAAACGTTTCGTTTGAATGCTACATTTGAATGAAAACACGCACAATGGGTACATTCAATATATATATATATATATATATATATATATATATATATATATATATATATATATATATATATATATATATATATTCGACGTGCGTGAGACTGGTGCTGCCGATCCTGTTCTCTATTCCGCAGCTGTAGTCGTGGTGAAATCACGGCCCAGCGCTACTTTGTATTCACAGCATGAAATCGTGCATGCACAAAGCGTTGATAAGTGATCCCATGTTGACACATGCAATCGTACATTGTGTACGTTAATTTCCACTATTAAGGATCCATCATAAATGTATTTTGCATTTTTAACCATGGTGATGCATTGTAATCAAACCAGCATGGTAGTCATGGACCACTGCTGTCCCGCCAATCCAACATGAAACACATCACGAATCGTCCAAATCGTAATGGTTAATGTCATCTAAATGAATAAATCAGAGCTTGTTGAACAGCATCCATGAGCTGGAAGAAGATTGGCTGGGTTTCCAGACGCCGTGGGCCTTCCTCCTCTTTCTGGTGCACTGGGCGGCGGAAAGAGCGGAGGAACAACTTGGCTCACTGGACGACGGCGACGCACGATATAGGAGGCGCGGAATTCATTTAGCTGATCTTATACTCTAAGTGTTGTGTACATCCCGCGCGAAACTGGCGCGAAAATGAGTTGTAATTCACACCCTTGGCCGTGGCGAATTACACCTGTGTAACGATCACATGCTCGTTGCATCGTGGGAAGACGTGGATTGGAAGCATTTATTTCTGCTGAAGCGTCGTGTTGCATCAACGAGGCGTGCAACGCGCAACAAAGGAAGTTGCCGGCCGGGAATGGTCAGTGTAAGTTTACCAGTTGCCGGCCGGGAATGGTCAGTGTAAGTTTACCAGTTGCCGGCCGGGAATGGTCAGTGTAAGTTTACCAGTTGCCGGCCGGGAATGGTCAGTGTAAGTTTACCAGTTGCCGGCCGGGAATGGTCAGTGGAAGTTTACCACGCCGGCCGGGAATGGTCAGTGTAAGTTTACCAGTTGCCGGCCGGGAATGGTCAGTGTAAGTTTACCAGTTGCCGGCCGGTAATGGTCAGTGTAAGTTTACCACGCCGGCCGGGAATGGTCAGTGTAAGTTTACCACGCCGGCCGGGAATGGTCAGTGTAAGTTTACCAGTTGCCGGCCGGGAATGGTCAGTGTAAGTTTACCAGTTGCCGGCCGGGAATGGTCAGTGTAAGTTTACCAGTTGCCGGCCGGTAATGGTCAGTGTAAGTTTACCACGCCGGCCGGGAATGGTTAGTGTAAGTTTACCACGCCGGCCGGGAATGGTCAGTGTAAGTTTACCACGCCGGCCGGGAATGGTCAGTGTAAGTTTACCACTTGCCGACCGGGAATGGTCAGTGTAAGTTTACCACGCTCTGCATTGACCTGCGATCTAAGTGTAGATCCAATGAAAAACGAGTAGCTAGAGTGTTCTGCAGGTGTTGAATTGTTCAATATTTTTCAGTGTGTGGTGTTGTACAATGTTGTACTGGCGGCCTTCAATTTAAGTAATACGCCTGTGTTTGCCGCCGTGGTGCTTGTCATGTACTCACCTCAACAAAGCCTTGTTTTGGTCAATATTGTCTACGTATAACTGATCTTCACGTAGCCCTGTCTTGATCAATATTGGTCAAGATAACTGACCTTGGCATAGTCCTGTCTCGATCAAAATTGTTGCGTGTCGTGTGCTGACTTCGACGTAACCATGTCTTTGTAACTTCCTGCGCATCCCACTGTCGTACTGACCTTGACATGACCCTGTCGATGGGGTCACGTATCATGCTGAACTGGAGGGGTGGCGGGGTGTTCTGGCGGGAGAAATCCATCACATAGGATGCGTGCCACACGCATACGCCGTCCTCCGACGTTGTCGATAACGACCCAATGCTCTCCAGCAGACGGTCCTGGGAACAGAGCCAGAGTAACTGTAAGAATGCGTTGTCTGTGCGGTCAACACGTATGCTGATTTCCACCGGCTGATGTTTCTTGGAGGTGGGTCTCACAGCCAATCGCAGCTGGATGAGATGTTACTGTGTAATTAGATCACTTTGTAGGGCATACGAATGCAAGGCCAGTGTTGCTCGCGTGAGGTAGTGCTTTTGAGAAGGTAACCATATCACCAAATGCAAATTTGATGTACACCAGTGGACAGTTATCGGGGTTCAGTCGTTATCGTCATCACTGGTTGCGAGGGATGAGCGTAGTAAAATTTATTTGGATCTTCAATTCATTATTGGCCGTGGTGCGATAACAACAGCACTCGCTGTTATCACAGCCGGGATCGCCGAGCGCCCACGAGAGGTTTCCAAGTGGATCTCATAAACCGGTTTCGGTCTGGAAAATCGTCGATTAAATCTGGGCTGGAGCGGCTCGCTGGCTGGCGGCGGTACGCGTCGTGGTAGTTGTTATTTGTCCCGTCCGACCACACATACTAGCGACATGACCTAGTTCTGACTCGTGGAGCAGGGGTCGACGGATGGTTGTCGACATCGCAACACCTTTGCCAACACCGTCACGGACTTCAGCTGGCTATGACGGATCTGCGCTCGCTTCCCGAGACTGGTCGAAAACCCAGCCAGACGCCTCTGGCCAGTACCTGCTCGGGCAACTGTGTCGCGTGCGCCACAGCAGCAGCGCCGTCGCCGCTCCGAAGTGCGCCGGTTGTGCCGCCCAGCCACCCCGCCCCGAGCCAAGTTGGCCGGCTTCTCGGGGTGCACGCGGCTCCCGTCCCGCGGCGAAAGTGAAACCGAACAGCTGAATGTGTCCATATCTGTGTCCGCGCCTGGTATTTGCTTTCATTGGCCGACTTGGCGGCGACCCCTGCTAGCGACTCCTGATCTGCAGACCATCTCCGGTGGTCAGATATTGTGTGGTGAACTGTCCGCAGCGACTCCTGATCTCCAGGCCATCTCCGGCGGTCAGATATTGTGTGGTGAACTGTCCGCAGCGACTCCTGATCTCCAGACCATCTCCGGCGGTCAGATATTGTGTGGTGAACTGTCCGCAGCGACTCCTGATCTCCAGACCATCTCCGGCGGTCAGATATTGTGTGGTGAACTGTCCGCAGCGACTCCTGATCTCCAGACCAGCTCGGGCGGTCAGATATTGTGTGGTGAACTGTCCGCAGCGACTCCTGATCTGCAGACCATCTCCGGCGGTCAGATATTGTGTGGTGAACTGTCCGCAGCGACTCCTGATCTGCAGACCATCTCCGGCGGTCAGATATTGTGTGGTGAACTGTCCGCAGCGACTCCTGATCTGCAGACCAGCTCGGGCGGTCAGATATTGTGTGGTGAACTGTCCGCAGCGACTCCTGATCTGCAGACCATCTCCGGCGGTCAGATATTGTGTGGTGAACTGTCCGCAGCGACTCCTGATCTCCAGACCAGCTCCGGCGGTCAGATATTGTGTGGTGAACTGTCCGCAGCAGCATCCATCAGCGATAATTAGCCGCCCGGCAGCTACGTGCACATTTCGACACACGTCTGTCGTTGTGTATCGGCTTCATTGGTAGGCAGGCCACCTTCTGTTGCGACAAGCCACCACTTCGCCACAAGCGTTCAGACAAGATGAATCATCTCGGATGCTCACTGCCAAACGCTTTAGCGACGGGCAGTTGTGCTCCTGCCAGAGGGAGCGTGAGGTGTATGCCGATGGCCTGGCGGTTCACACATAGCGCGTGGGACCATGTACCTCGCCAAATCTGGCAACGAGGGGGACTCGTCCCCCGAACTTCGTGAAGTTGAACACTACGCCTATCGTGTTGCATAGAAGGAATCGATGAAAAAACACCCTCCTACCCCACCTCCATCCAATACTGGGCTCTAAGATTCCATGAAGACGCTAATGCTCAGACGTTATGGCGCAGGCAGACCGGACGATTATGCACATGCTGTCCGCGTCCAAGTAAGTAGCACCTTCCGAACGTCCGAATGATCAGACATTAAACCTACGATCCGAACATTTCTAGTCACATGTTGAATACATCAGCGACAGACAATGCAGGCCATCTAACAACCACAGGCGCGTTCATTGCCCAATACCTTGTGGCGGCCGCGAACACAATCAATTCTGTTAGTTGGCACGGCAGCCACCGTGGCCAGTGTCGTCCACCGACGGCCGGCTTACTGGCAGCTCGACGGTGCAGCCGGCGGTACTGGAGTGGAACACCTCCCGGCATTGACCTCACTGAGAGGCAGACCAGGCGGGCGGGGCCGGAGTGGAACACCTCTGACATTGACCTCACTGAGAGGCAGACCAGGCGGGCGGGGCCGGAGTGGAACACCTCTGACATTGACCTCACTGAGAGGCAGACCAGATGGACGGGGCTGGAGTTGAGCACCTCCGACATTGACCTCACTGAGAGGCAGACCAGATGAGCGGGGCTGGAGTGGAACACCTCCGGCATTGACCTCACTGAGAGGCAGACCAGGCGGGCGGGGCCGGAGTGGAACACCTCCGGCATTGACCTCACTGAGAGGCAGACCAGGCGGGCGGGGCCGGAGTGGAACACCTCCGGCATTGACCTCACTGAGGGGCAGACCAGATGGGCGGGGCTGGAGTTGAACACCTCTGACATTGACCTCACTGCTGAGAGACGGACGCGCGTGGGCGACAGACGAGGCGCACCTGTGGAGGGCGGACAGCTCCGGGCTGACGAAGGGGCGGCCTCCTCCCACACCAGTCGTGGCGGTCGTGGGCGGGCCACTGACCGCCACAGAGACGGCATCCACCGCTCCTCCTGCCCGTTGTGTCCGGGCGATGTCAGTCCACGATGTAGAGACAGCCGCTGTCTGCTCGCACCAGGTGAGGAGCCCACGCCCCGTGGCGGAACAGTGGTACCGCCCCGGCCCGGCTTATCACGCGGCGCGCGCGCGTCGTTTTTGTGCGGAGCGCGTGCTCTCGGACGGCCGGAGGGGGAGGGGCTGGCAGCCTGATCACACACATGTGGGACGAGCTGCCACGGGCGGTGGCGCAGCGATTAGGTGGCCACACACCCTGCGGCTTCCTCGTGCTGGGGCAGCGACACACCCTGGGGCTTCCTCGTGCTGGGGCAGCGACGGACCCTGGGGCTTCCTCGTGCTGGGGCAGCGACACACCCTGGGGCTTCCTCGTGCTTGGGCAGCGACGGACCCTGGGGCTTCCTCGTGCTGCGGCGGCACTATTGGAACAGCTCTGAATAAGTCGGTTACAATCACATGGCCTCACTAGCTCTGCATAGGGATGGAGTATGGAGTGGAGTTGTTTCGAGTGTTTTATTTAATCAGGGAATGAAGACACCATACCCTGGTTAAAAAAACACCAGAGACATCTTCCTCAACTACATCAATAGCGCCGAGACGCATATGATGCTGGATAACACAGCAGTGACTGCGGACTACTGGGCATTCTTAGTATGGACTTCCGTCCACTGCATGGGAGTCTAATTATATTATATACTAAGTTAATTAAATATCAGTCGAATTATAGAGGCTTAAGCTGTACGGTGTAAAGTTTAGTATTTATGCTTAAACCAGTTACAGTTAAACTATTATAAATATCTTGGTATCGAATTGAGGTATTGGTGCTGGCATGGAGTGTGGACGTCTGCGGTGTGCCGTACCCAGACCGGTGTTCAGGACCATTTCCTGAAGGGCAGTTTGACCGCGGTGGTTGCGTCAGTTTCGGGTGAATTTATTGCTCGGAATTGTGAAAGAGACCAATTGCGGTTCTCAGCGGCATTCTACACAATTTAGAAAGCTGTGTTTCAGCCACATTATCCACAAGCTTCTAGCACGTACATGTTACTTTGCTACATCCATACCATGGCAGTGCTGCACTAATTGGCGTGACACGTTGTCTACGCTAAATGTATTCTAGGACAAATGTACGTAAGGACAAATGTGCGTAAGGATAAATGTACGTATGGCTGATATACGTCAGCAAGTGTACGTGAGCAAATGTACGTGTCGTTGCGTTGTAAGTGCAGATGTACGCATGGTAATTGTATGTACTCGCAGATGTACGTACGTCTAATGTACGTAGGCGCAAATGTACGCATGGAAAATGTATTTAAGCGCAAATGTACGTAACCGCAAATGTGCATATGCGCAAATGTTCATATGCGCAAATGTACGAAAGCACAAAGGTACGTATGTGCAAATGCACGTATGTGCAAGATAGCGTAAGCGCAAATGTACTCGTGCGCAAATGTTGCGCTTACGTACTTTTGCGCCTACATACATTTGCACTAACGGACATTTGTGCTAACGTACATTTGCGCTTATGGACTTCTGTGCTTGCGTATATTTGTAATTACGTACATTTGCGCATACATACATTTGCGCTAACGTGCATTTGCGCATACGTACATTTGCGCTTACGTATATTTGAGCATACGTACATTTGTCATACATACATTTGCGCTTACGTACATCAGCCATCCGTACATCTGCGCTTACATGCGATTACCATACCTACATCCGTGCTTACTTACATTTGCTTACGTATATTTGCGTGTGTACATGTGCCATACGTACATTTGCTATGCGTACATTTGTCCGGTCACCCGCAATATGGCCAAGCGAAATAAAACGGTGGCAGGAAAGCAATATAATTCAGCTACAACTAAGCTCAAAGTCGAGGTTGTGAGTCGAGAAAGTGGAATAGTGGGAAAAGGTGAGTGGAGAGAAAATAAATAATTCATCCAAAACTCGACGGATAAATAGATTAATTATTGCATGGTTTGTCTTGGTATGGGAAGGGTAAAACGTAGCTAAGTAGTTTCAATAAATATCAAAACGAATGGACGCTGACATTGATACAGCTTCTTGCCAACAATTTCGTGGTTGTTCAGAAGTGGGAAATACTTGAAGCATTTAGCAAGCTTCCTACACATCGGTATGGATATTCGTTGAACAAGAAACTGATACGCGAATATGCAATGCAATTAAAACGTCACAACAGTTCAGTGTGAAAGAAAAACGAGCATCGGTGAACGGAAAGGTCGCGTACTCATAGAGAAGGCCGATCATCCGGTTATATGCTGTTGCCCTGTTCATTTGTGTGAGTGCGCTCAGACATTTTCTTGTTGGAACCTACAAGTGTATTTTCATTTTGATTTCTGAATCTCATCTCACAGTGAAGGTGGCACGGTGTGATAAGTGTCACCCTACATAATGTGGGCTTTAAAATTGGGTCACCAGTGAACGTGCAGAGGGTAAAAAGGCAATGAAGGAAGTTACTCATTACACCTTTAGTTATGATTATAGTCATTGCTCTTATATGTGTTATTCGAATAACATTGCAAGGGCAACATTGGACTACATGGTCCAATGTCCAAAAGTTAAATTATTGGATGAACATTACAGATACTCGAATCCGTACAAAGTGTCATCACTGGGAACTCAATTGATGAGTAGAGTTGTTCGACTCTCGTCCCCCTTCAGTACATTTCAACGAGTGTTCGTGGGCTAGCAGCTTAGGTACAGGTTGTTTTACAATATCGTGTGCGGTATGAAATTTGTCACCGAACAGCACTTAATGAAGCCGATAGTGCAGACATGGGACCTGAATGCCATAGGGTATTTCATCAACCTTTTCCAGACGCTGCAATCTGAAACCGATATGCGCGGCCAGAAGCTGGAACGTCCCCACTTAGCATAATTGGGGTCGCGCTGTACCGACGTGCCACTGTGTGTGTGTGTGTGTGTGTGTGTGTGTGTGTGTGTGTGTGTGTGTGTGTGTGTGTGTGTGTGTGTGTGTGTGTGTGTGTGTGTGTGTGTGTGTGTGTGTGTGTGTGTGTGTGTGTGTGTGTGTGTGTGTGTGTGTGTGTGTGTGTGTGTGTGTGTGTGTGTGTGTGTGTGTGTGTGTGTGTGTGTGTGTGTGTGTGTGTGTGTGTGTGTGTGTGTGTGTGTGTGTGTGTGTGTGTGTGTGTGTGTGTGCGTGTGCGTGTGCGTGTGCGTGTGCGTGTGCGTGTGCGTGTGCGTGTGCGTGTGCGTGTACGTGTGCGTGCGCGTGCGCGTGCGTGTGCGTGTGTGTGTCTGCTCACCTGCTCCGGCTCGGACAGCGGCCCAGGTCTGGCAGCCGGCAGCTGCACCATCCGGAAGCTGTTCTGCCGAGCCAGTCGGCTCAGCAGCAGGCTGATCACCTCGCTGCCCGTCTGAGGAACGCTGGTCAACACCAGCACCCGCCGGTTTGCCGGACGCTCAGTGGCCTCGTCCGAGTCGGCAGCCTCTGGTCCGTCGTCTTCGTCCTGCTGGAAGCTGCGCAGGTGGTCCTCGTCACCTGCCTTGGCGTAGTCGTAGTCGCCGTACTCATTTCCGGCAGGTGTTGTGCCGAGGTCCGCACCATCAACCGGAGAGGTCAGAACGTGCTCCAAATCGTTCACGTCGCCGGTGAAGCCGTCCACGTTGTCCCCAAAGCCGTCCACGTTGTCCCCAAAGCCGTCCACCTGATGGGCCGAGTGGCCTGCAGCGGCCGGCCGTGGGTGTCGGCGGTGGCGGTCGGTGGTGTCGGTTGGCGCCGGCGCCGTGGCCGCTTGTCGTGCCCTCTGCGAGCTGCGACTGCGCCACGTCTGGTAGTCGACTGGCAGCGTGGTGACGGTGCGCGGCTGGTCTTCCGTGCCGCTCAGCCACACCGTGTAGACGAGCCAGAGCAGCGTGCCGTACGAGGCCAGCACCACTAGGGTGGCGGCGCACCGCTGCACGCTCAGCACGTGCATGGCCGCCAGCGCTGCCGACTGACGGCGAGCCGCGGCGCGGCCCATGCGCGCGCCAGGCGAGGCCAGACCAGGCCGACTGAAGAGGCGCCGCCGCCGCCGCCCCGACCGGCTGGCTGGACGTGGCGGCGGTGGCCGCGCGGCGCGCTCAAGGGCGCCACCGGCGAAAGTGTGAGCGGTCGGCGGCCGTGTGGACTGTGGACACTGGACAGTCGACGGCCGTGTGGACTGTGGACACTGGACAGTCGGTGGCCGTGTGGACTGTGGACACTGGACAGTCGGTGGCCGTATGGACTGTGGACACTGAACAGTCGGCGGCCGTGTGGACCGTGGACACTGGACAGTCCAGCATACAATAATTGACCATGTGGCCTGGAAATTCACAGTTAATGGAATTGTGCTATTTCATCCTTGTCTTAGGTTTTTACCATTTTGCCACACATCTGCTTATATACACATCTGCTAAAAATGTAAAATGCATGTGACTGAAGCCAAAGGCATTCCGCTTTTTTAATCCTTAAGTGGTGATCATTTATTTTCTTCCAATCTTTCACTATTCCCAAGCAACTTCTTTCTTCATCCACACAGTTAATGGTTAAGTAATTTTAGGACACTGGGACAGTCGGTGGCCGTGTGGACTGTGGACACTGGACAGTCGACGGCCGTGTGGACTGTGGACACTGGACAGTCGACGGCCGTGTGGACTGTGGACACTGGACAGTCGACGGCCGTGTGGACTGTGGACACTGGACAGTCGACGGGCGTGTGGACTGTGGACACTGGACAGTCGACGGCCGTGTGGACTGTGGACACTGGACAGTCGACGGCCGTGTGGACTGTGGACACTGGGACAGTCGACGGGCGTGTGGACTGTGGACACTGGACAGTCGACGGCCGTGTGGACTGTGGACACTGGGACAGTCGACGGGCGTGTGGACTGTGGACACTGGACAGTCGACGGCCGTGTGGACTGTGGACACTGGACAGTCGGCGGCCGTGTGGACTGTGGACACTGAACAGTCGACGGCCGTGTGGACTGTGGACACTGAACAGTCGACGGGCGTGCGACTCGGCACTGGATCTGTTCTGACCCTGAGGGGTGACTGCTCGGGACTGTACCGCTCCCTGAGGGGTGACTGCTCGGGACTGTACCGCTCCCTGAGGGGTGACTGCTCGGGACTGTACCGCTCCCTGAGGGGTGACTGCTCGGGACTGTACCGCTCCCTGAGGGGTGACTGCTCGGGACTGTACCGCTCCCTGAGGGGTGACTGCTCGGGACTGCACCGCTCGCTGAGGGGTGACTGCTCGGGACTGTACCGCTCGCTGAGGGGTGACTGCTCGGGACTGTACCGCTCGCTGAGGGGTGACTGCTCGGGACTGTACCGCTCCCTGAGGGGTGACTGCTCGGGACTGTACCGCTCCCTGAGGGGTGACTGCTCGGGACTGTACCGCTCCCTGAGGGGTGACTGCTCGGGACTGCACCGCTCCCTGAGGGGTGACTGCTCGGGACTGCACCGCTCCCTGAGGGGTGACTGCTCGGGACTGTACCGCTCCCTGAGGGGTGACTGCTCGGGACTGCACCGATCCGAGGGGTGACTGCTCGGGACTGTACCGCTCCCTGAGGGGTGACTGCTCGGGACTGTACCGCTCCCTGAGGGGTGATTGCTCGGGACTGTACCGCTCGCTGAGGGGTGACTGCTCGGGACTGTACCGCTCGCTGAGGGGTGACTGCTCGGGACTGTACCGCTCCCTGAGGGGTGACTGCTCGGGACTGTACCGCTCCCTGAGGGGTGACTGCTCGGGACTGTACCGCTCCCTGAGGGGTGACTGCTCGGGACTGTACCGCTCCCTGAGGGGTGACTGCTCGGGACTGCACCGCTCCCTGAGGGGTGACTGCTCGGGACTGCACCGCTCCCTGAGGGGTGACTGCTCGGGACTGTACCGCTCCCTGAGGGGTGACTCCTCGGGACTGTACCGCTCCCTGAGGGGTGACTGCTCGGAACTGCACCGCTCCCTGAGGGGTGACTGCTCGGGACTGCACCGTTCCCTGAGGGGTGACTGCTCGGGACTGTACCGATCCCTGAGGGGTGACTGCTCGGGACTGTACCGATCCCTGAGGGGTGACTGCTCGGGACTGTACCGCTCCCTGAGGGGTGACTGCTCGGGACTGCACCGATCCCTGAGGGGTGACTGCTCGGGACTGCACCGCTCCCTGAGGGGTGACTGCTCGGGACTGCACCGTTCCCTGAGGGGTGACTGCTCGGGACTGTACCGATCCCTGAGGGGTGACTGCTCGGGACTGTACCGATCCCTGAGGGGTGACTGCTCGGGACTGTACCGCTCCCTGAGGGGTGACTGCTCGGGACTGCACCGATCCCTGAGGGGTGACTGCTCGGGACTGCACCGCTCCCTGAGGGGTGACTGCTCGGGACTGCACCGCTCCCTGAGGGGTGACTGCTCGGGACTGTACCGCTCCCTGAGGGGTGACTGCTCGGGACTGTACCGCTCCCTGAGGGGTGACTGCTCGGGACTGCACCGATCCCTGAGGGGTGACTGCTCGGGACTGTACCGCTCCCTGAGGGGTGACTGCTCGGGACTGTACCGCTCCCTGAGGGGTGACTGCTCGGGACTGTACCGCTCCCTGAGGGGTGACTGCTCGGGACTGTACCGCTCGCTGAGGGGTGACTGCTCGGGACTGTACCGCTCCATGAGGGGTGACTGCTCAGGACTGTACCGCTCCCTGAGGGGTGACTGCTCGGGACTGTACCGCTCCCTGAGGGGTGACTGCTCGGGACTGCACCGCTCCCTGAGGGGTGACTGCTCGGGACTGCACCGCTCCCTGAGGGGTGACTGCTCGGAACTGTACCGCTCCCTGAGGGGTGACTGCTCGGGACTGCACCGATCCGAGGGGTGACTGCTCGGGACTGTACCGCTCCCTGAGGGGTGACTGCTCGGGACTGTACCGCTCCCTGAGGGGTGATTGCTCGGGACTGTACCGCTCGTTGAGGGGTGACTGCTCGGGACTGTACCGCTCGCTGAGGGGTGACTGCTCGGGACTGTACCGCTCCCTGAGGGGTGACTGCTCGGGACTGTACCGCTCCCTGAGGGGTGACTGCTCGGGACTGTACCGCTCCCTGAGGGGTGACTGCTCGGGACTGTGCCGCTCCCTGAGGGGTGACTGCTCGGGACTGCACCGCTCCCTGAGGGGTGACTGCTCGGGACTGACCCCTGAGGGGTGACTGCTCGGGACTGCACCGCTCCCTGAGGGTGACTGCTCGGGACTGTACCGCTCCCTGAGGGGTGACTGCTCGGGACTGTACCGCTCCCTGAGGGGTGACTGCTCGGACTGTACCGCTCCCTGAGGGGTGACTGCTCGGGACTGCACCGCTCCCTGAGGGGTGACTGCTCGGGACTGCACCGTTCCCTGAGGGGTGACTGCTCGGGACTGTACCGATCCCTGAGGGGTGACTGCTCGGGACTGTACCGATCCCTGAGGGGTGACTGCTCGGGACTGTACCGCTCCCTGAGGGGTGACTGCTCGGGACTGCACCGATCCCTGAGGGGTGACTGCTCGGGACTGCACCGCTCCCTGAGGGGTGACTGCTCGGGACTGCACCGCTCCCTGAGGGTGACTGCTCGGGACTGTACCGCTCCCTGAGGGGTGACTGCTCGGGACTGTACCGCTCCCTGAGGGGTGACTGCTCGGGACTGTACCGCCCTGAGGGTGACTGCTCGGGACTGTACCGCTCCCTGAGGGTGACTGCTCGGGACTGTACCGCTCCCTGAGGGGTGACTGCTCGGGACTGTACCGCTCCCTGAGGGGTGACTGCTCGGGACTGTACCGCTCCCTGAGGGGTGACTGCTCGGGACTGTACCGCTCCCTGAGGGGTGACTGCTCGGGACTGTACCGCTCCCTGAGGGGTGACTGCTCGGGACTGTACCGCTCCCTGAGGGTACTGCTCGGGACTGCACCGCTCCCGAGGGGTGACTGCCGGGACGCACCGCCCCGAGGGGCGCGGCCGGCCACAGGCCTACGCGGGCGAGGGTGACTGCTCGGGACTGTACCGCTCCCTGAGGGGTGACTGCTCGGGACTGTACCGCTCCCTGAGGGGTGACTGCTCGGGACTGTACCGCTCCCTGAGGGGTGACTGCTCGGGACTGTACCGCTCCCTGAGGGGTGACTGCTCGGGACTGCACCGCTCCCTGAGGGGTGACTGCTCGGGACTGCACCGCTCCCTGAGGGGTGACTGCTCGGGACTGTACCGCTCCCTGAGGGGTGACTGCTCGGGACTGTACCGCTCCCTGAGGGGTGACTGCTCGGAACTGCACCGCTCCCTGAGGGGTGACTGCTCGGGACTGCACCGTTCCCTGAGGGGTGACTGCTCGGGACTGTACCGATCCCTGAGGGGTGACTGCTCGGGACTGTACCGATCCCTGAGGGGTGACTGCTCGGGACTGTACCGCTCCCTGAGGGGTGACTGCTCGGGACTGCACCGATCCCTGAGGGGTGACTGCTCGGGACTGCACCGCTCCCTGAGGGGTGACTGCTCGGGACTGCACCGCTCCTGAGGGTGACTGCTCGGGACTGTACCGCCCCGAGGGGTGACTGCTCGGGACTGTACCGCCCCTGAGGGTGACTGCTCGGGACTGTACCGCTCCTGAGGGGTGACTCTCGGGACGTACCGCCCCAGGGGTGACTGCTCGGGACGTACCCTCCGAGGGTGACTGCTCGGGACGACCGCTCCCGAGGGACCCGGGACGACCGCTCCCAGGGGACGCCGACGCACCCCCCGAGGGGTGACGCCGGGACCACCGCCCCGAGGGGGACTGCTCGGGACACCGACTGCGGGCCGCGGCCCCCCTGACTGCCGGGCGACGTGGGTGCGGGGACGACCGCTCCCTGAGGGTGACTGCTCGGGACTGTACCGCTCCCTGAGGGGTGACTGCTCGGGACTGTACCGCTCCCTGAGGGTGACTGCTCGGGACTGTACCGCTCGCTGAGGGGTGACTGCTCGGGACTGTACCGCTCGCTGAGGGGTGACTGCTCGGGACTGTACCGCTCGCTGAGGGGTGACTGCTCGGGACTGTACCGCTCCCTGAGGGGTGACTGCTCGGGACTGTACCGCTCCCTGAGGGGTGACTGCTCGGGACTGTACCGCTCCCTGAGGGGTGACTGCTCGGGACTGCACCGCTCCCTGAGGGGTGACTGCTCGGGACTGCACCGCTCCCTGAGGGGTGACTGCTCGGGACTGTACCGCTCCCTGAGGCGTGACTGCTCGGGACTGTACCGCTCCCTGAGGGGTGACTGCTCGGAACTGCACCGCTCCCTGAGGGGTGACTGCTCGGGACTGTACCGATCCCTGAGGGGTGACTGCTCGGGACTGTACCGCTCCCTGAGGGGTGACCGCTCGGGACTGCACCGATCCCTGAGGGGTGACTGCTCGGGACTGCACCGCTCCCTGAGGGGTGACTGCTCGGGACTGTACCGCTCCCTGAGGGGTGACTGCTCGGGACTGTACCGCTCCCTGAGGGGTGACTGCTCGGGACTGTGCCGCTCCCTGAGGGGTGACTGCTCGGGACTGTACCGCTCCCTGAGGGGTGACTGCTCGGGACTGTACCGCTCCCTGAGGGGTGACTGCTCGGGACTGCACCGATCCCTGAGGGGTGACTGCTCGGGACTGCACCGCTCCCTGAGGGGTGACTGCTCGGGACTGCACCGCTCCCTGAGGGGTGACTGCTCGGGACTGCACCGCTCCCTGAGGGGTGACTGCTCGGGACTGTATCTGTTCTGGCCCCTGACCTTCTCCGTGACGGCGGTCGGCCTTCCTCGGTGGCTGGCCAGTCACGATGAGCAGCAGCACGGTGATGGATGTCGCCAACGATGCGCCAGGGGACGGCACCATCGCCGCTGGACAGGCGGACGACGGCTTTATGCGCGCACCTTAGCGACGCAGCATTGACCGTCGCGCCGCCAACTGTGCTCGGGCACGACCAGACAACGGCGACAGTGTCCGCCCGCCGGCTGCACCGTCGTCAGCAGCTGCGTCCGCACGTCCGACAGCTGTCTGACGGCGTCCGCCAGCTGTCTGACGGCGTCCGGCAGCTGTCTGACGGCCTCCGACAGCTGTCTGACGGCATCCGACAGCTGTCTGACGGCATCCGACAGCTGTCTGACGGCGTCCGACAGCTGTCTGACGGCGTCCGACAGCTGTCTGACGGCGTCCGACAGCTGTCTGACGGCATCCGACAGCTGTCTGACGGCGTCCGGCAGCTGTCTGACGGCGTCCGACAGCTGTCTGACGGCCTCCGACAGCTGTCTGACGGCGTCCGGCAGCTGTCTGACGGCGTCCGACAGCTGTCTGACGGCGTCCGACAGCTGTCTGACGGCATCCGACAGCTGTCTGACGGCGTCCGGCAGCTGTCTGACGGCGTCCGACAGCTGTCTGACGGCATCCGACAGCTGTCTGACGGCGTCCGACAGCTGTCTGACGGCGTCCGACAGCTGTCTGACGGCATCCGACAGCTGTCTGACGGCGTCCGGCAGCTGTCTGACGGCGTCCGGCAGCCCGCCGACGTTGACGCGGATGCCGCCCGCGATGACGTAGCGACGCCGGTCGGGATATGCGAGTCTGCGCCGACGGGCAGTCGAGCCGCCGGGGCAGACTCGGTATCACTCGACGGTGCAGCGCAGCACCTCTGTCCCAACTGGACGGCTCTCAAGTGTGCAGCCGACGGGAGTCGGCAGAGTCGGCATACTCAGCCTGACATGGCCGTCATGTCCCCGCCGTTCGTATCAACGGGCGGCGATGGTCGTATGCTGCGTAAAGCGGCACAGGAAGAGGAACGCATTATCATTTAGAACACCTTGGTCACATTAAAATCCCATCCGTTAAAACTTCATTGGTTGGTTGATGGTGTTTGGTAGTTGTTTCCAACTGTGGCCGCTGCCACTGTGTTAGATGTGGCGGTTGCAATATGAAACGTGGCACCCACTTTTAAAATGCCGGCCATACAGAGCTGTTAACGTATGCACATGGGGCGACACCACGGTGGACAGGGGCCGGGTCCACCTCCCCAAACTTGGTGGAATCTAGCATTGGCCCGTGGTATCGCATGGAAAAAATCAACCCAAAAATGCTCTCTTCCTTCTATCAAATACGTTGCGATGTCCATGTGCATACACGTAGACTGGACTCTGGTGATATGAGTGACAGCGGCCGTGGCGCCGTCGGCGGCCGCTATCCTCACACCAGGCACCCTCTGGTGCCCAGCTGCCACTCAGGAGTGGCCTCCTGGTCAGAAGGAATAGCTGACACTGTATCAGGTGTGGTTGACACTGTGTCAGGTGTGGCTGACGCTGTGGCAGGTGTGGCTGACACTGTGTCAGGTGTGGCTGACATTGTTGCAGGTGTGGTTGACACTGTATCAGGTGTGGCTGACACTGTAGCAGGTGTGATTGACACTGTATCATGTGTGGCTGACGCTGTGTCAGGTGTGGCTGACACTGCGTCAGGTGTGGCCGACACTGTGGCAGGTGTGGCTGCCGCTGTACCAGGTGTGGCTGACACAGTGACAGGTGTGGTTGACACTGTATCAGGTGTGGCTGACGCTGTGTCAGGTGTGGTTGACACTGTCAGGTGCGGCTGACACTGTGTCAGGTGTGGTTGCCACTGTGTCAGGCGTGGCTGATCCTGTGTCAGGTGTGGCTGACACTGTGCCAGGTGTGGTTGATGCTGTGTCAGGTGTGGATGACACTGTGTCGGGTATGGCTGACGCTGTGTCAGGTGTGGCTGACACTGTGTCAGGTGCGGTTGCCACTGTGCCAGGCGTGGCTGATCCTGTGTCAGGTGTGGCTGGCACTGTGTCAGGTGTGGCTGACACTGTGTCAGGTGTGGATTATACTGTCAGGCATGGCTGATGATGTGTCAGGTGTGGCCGACACTGTGTCAGGTGCGGCTGATGCTTTGTCAGGTGTGGCTGACACTGTGTCAGGTGTGGCTGATACTGTGTCAGGTGTGGCTGACACTGTGTCAGGCGTGGCTGACACTGTGTCAGGTGTGGATTCCACTGTATCAGGTGCGGTTGCCACTGTGTCAGGTGTGACTGTCATTGTGTCAGGTGCGGCTGCCACTTCGTCAGGTGTGGCTGACACTGTGTCAGGTGTGACTGTCACTGTGCCAGGTGCGGTTGACACTGTGTCAGGTGTGGCTGACACTGTGTCAGGTGTGACTGTCATTGTGCCAGGTGCGGTTGCCAATGTGTCAGGTGTGACTGTCATTGTGTCAGGTGCGGCTGCCACTTCGTCATGTGTGGCTGATGCTGTGTCAGGTCCTCCCGATGTTGTGGCAGATGTGGTTGCCACTGTGTCAAGTGTAGCTGCCACTGTGTCAGGTGCGACTGATACTGCGTCAGCCGCAACGGTCGGGGTGAAGCTTAATTGACTGAATTCATTTAGAAGTTGGCAGCACAGCTAACATTCTGCAGCTGACTGTAACACAGTCAGATGGAGAGTCGCAGCCCTAACTGACCGTCGATTGGTAGCAATACTACTACGCAATAGACCATGACGTGACAATTGGTCTCTCACAATGTGACGTCATCAAATATCCTGCGGCGGCGGCCATATGTGTGACTGATTATCGGGCAGAGGTCCTTCGCTCCGCGTATGACGTGACTTGCGAGTCGTTTCCAGAGACGTAAATGATTAAGAAGATGGATTGTTGGGAGAGAATGACGCTGGCGATTTGCATCTTTCCTGCCGTTTTGTGCGTAGTCGTTCCAAATGCGTTACGGTATTAATGTGTGCAGAATGTTGTCATTGTGAAGTGTATGAGAAGGAAGGCAAGAAAAAAAAGAGATTACAGTTTTTCAACGTGTGTCTTAGCTGAAGACGGCCGCTCACCTACGGGAGGCCAGATGGTCGAATCGTTCTGTTCCCTCAAAATAATGTCCTGGCGATAGGCAAAACATTGCTAGCACGCCTTAGTGCTAACAATTCGCCACTAACGTTAACACAATCTTTCCAAGTCGCCGTCAGTGACTTTTGGCGCGTCAGTCACAAGACAATTGTCCGAGCTGACGGTAATGGCGGTGGCTGGTTAGAACGCTTCACCGTTCATTTTGTGGTGGCAAACGTATCGAAGTGCATGCCGAGTACGCCATCAAGCACGTCTGACGCAATCTCCCGTGCATCAAGATGTATCGCTTGGGGGGGGGGGGGGTGAATGACAGAACGCTCACTTTCGCTGTGTCTCGTCTCCCGGTTCGGTGGCGGTGCACCCGACGTTGAGGCGCCACGCCAAGGACGATGGTAGCTCGGATCGCCGTCCATTGTGCAGGGGGGCCAGCTGGCGCCAGCCTGCTGGTGACTGACCGATGCGGAGTCTGGCAGGGGGGCCAGCTGGCGCCAGCCTGCTGGTGACGGACCGATGTGGAGTCTGGCAGGGGGGCCAGCTTGCGCTAGCCTGCTGGTGACTGACCGATGCGGAGTCTGGAAGGGGGGCCAGCTGGCGCCAGCCTGCTGGTGACTGACCGATGCGGAGTCTGGCAGGGGGGCCAGCTGGCGCCAGCCTGCTGGTGACTGACCGATGTGGAGTCTGGCAGGGGGGCCAGCTGGCGCTAGCCTGCTGGTGACTGACCGATGCGGAGCCTGGCAGGGGGGCCAGCTGGCGCCAGCCTGCTGGTGACTGACCGATGCGGAGTCTGGCAGGGACGGCAGTTGGAGTAAGTTGCGCCTCTGCCACACTCTGCCATCCCAGCGGCACGGGCCGACACAGAAGCGTGTACTTTCCAACTACAGTCAAATTATTACCTTTGCCGACTACGTCACCCGGTAGGTGGTGGACATGTCCTCAGACCTCACAATGTCCATAGTGCTACTGACAGCTGTGTGGGAGCCGGTGCGGCTGCCGCACAACTGTCAGTGAAGATCTCACCATCACGCCCCGCCGTCCAATCTCAGCCATTGGCAGCCGTCACACAGGCCGTCCGGGACGGCCCACTCAGTCTGCCATCCACATTCCCCACTGATGACTGTTGCAACATTGGGCCGCAGAAGCGGGTCACGAGAGCTGCCGTGTGGGTCGGGTGCAGACCATCGCAGCAGATGGTGGTCCGGGCACCTGGCCAGGTGCAGACCATCGCAGCAGATGGCGGTCCGGGCACCTGGTCAGGTACAGACTACCGCAGCAGATGGTGGTCAGGTGCAGACCATCGCAGCAGATGGTGGTCCGGGCACCAGGTCAGGTGCAGACCATCGCAGCAGATGGTGGTCAGGTGCAGACCATCGCAGCAGATGGTGGTCAGGTGCAGACCATCGCAGCAGATGGTGGTTAGGTGCAGACCACCGCAGCAGATGGTGGTCAGGTGCAGACCATCGCAGCAGATGGTGGTCCGAGCACCTGGTCAGGTGCAGACCACCGCAGCAGATGGTGGTCCGGGCACCTGGTCAGGTGCAGACCACCGCAGCAGATGGTGGTCAGGTGCAGACCACCGCAGCAGATGGTGGTCCGGGCACCTGGTCAGGTGCAGACCACCGCGGCAGATGGTGGTCCGGGCACCTGGTCAGGTGCAGACCATCGCGGCAGATGGTGGTCAGGTGCAGACCACCGCAGCAGATGGTGGTCCGGGCACCTGGCCGGGTGCTGCCAGCTCGGTCAAGTGGCCACCAGACATGGCCTAGCCGACTGCCCACTGTTGATAGCAGTGGGCCAGTGGCGGTCCCAGGTATACTTCACTGACATCGATGGTGGTTCCGAAGGCGATCCCAGGTACACTTCGCTGACATGGATGGCGGCCCCAGACCTGGGGTCCTAGGTGCACCCTGCCGCCCTCCAACTGATGACTGACATAGTGCACCATGTCACCCTCCAGCCGATGACTGACATAGTGCACCCTGCCGCCCTACAGCCGATGAGTGACATAGTGTACCATGCCGCCATCCAGCCGATGAGTGACATAGTGCACCCTGCCACTCTCAAGCTGATGACTGACATAGTGCACCCTGCCACTCTCCAGCGGATGACTGACATAGTGCACCCTGCCGCCCTACAGCCGATGAGTGACATAGTGTACCATGCCGCCGTCCAGCTGATGACTGTCATAGTGCACCCTGCCGCCATCCAGCGGATGAGTGACATAGTGCACCCTGCCACTCTCCAGCCGATGACTGACATAGTGCACCCTGGCGCCCTCCAGCGGAAGACTGACATAGTGCACCCTGTCACCCTCCAACCGATGACTGACATAGTGTACCATGCCGCCCTCCAGCCGATGAGTGACATAGTGTACCATGCCGCCCTCCAGCCGATGCGTGACATAGTGTACCATGTCACCCTCCAGCGGATGACTGACATAGTGTACCATGCCGCCCTCCAGCCGATGACTGACATAGTGCACCATGCCGCCCTCCAGCTGATGACTGACATAGTGCACCCTGCCGCCCTCCAGCCGATGACTGACATAGTACACCTTGCCACCCTGCAGCCGATGACTGACATAGTGCACCATGCCGCCCTCCAGCTGATGACTGACATAGTGCACCCTGCCGCCCTCCAGCCGATGACTGACATAGTACACCTTGCCACCCTCCAGCCGATGACTGACATAGTGCACCTTGCCACCCTCCAGCCGATGACTGACATAGTACACCTTGCCACCCTCCAGCCGATGACTTGGCGTCTTCGCTGTTGGAGCGCTCGCCGATCAGGTTGGGGGAGTCAGTGATCAGCCAAGTTCACGGCGGTAGAAAAACCTGTCCACTTTACCACAGCTGTGTGAAACAGATAGCCCATGCTACCAATGTCAAGGACACCCATAGAGTGATCATGTCATCGGTTCCCATGGGTCGTAATTCGCTGTTTCTTTGTTATCTATGGTTCCATTTGTGCTAGCACCACAAAAAGCAAGAGGCACTTAAACGGTGTCCTTAAACACTTAAACGGGTACCATCAACATAGAGGCGATGTCTGATCCCTGTTTATGCCTCTTTCAGTCGGCACAGTGACTAAATGATTTCAGGAGGCGGAAGACTTGTGATGAAGTCAACTTGTGTCAACTTGTGGCAAAAACAAAATTTTATCAAAAGCGATTTTGTTTTGGTGTCTGTGTGTGTCCCTGATAACCAGGTGATGTAGCCCTCATGTCCAGCTTCCACCAATATTTCCGATGATATTACCGAAAGTAATTTACGGCCCAGTAATTTACGTATAACCACGGCCCACCGTGGCCCGTGTTCGGCGGCCCGTGGGTCCGCATTGGCCTGTCCCAGCGGACAGCCACGGCTCAGCGAGCCCGCACGTTCGGCTCGTCCCTATGCTGAATGGCAGCGGCGTCCTTGGTCACAAGGGAAGGAGACGTGCCTCAGACTGTGGCTCTGGAGGGTGGTGCGCCGTGCGTCACCGGCTCGGCTGTTCGGCAGCTCTGCCGATAACCCGCGCCGAGGTCACGGTGAACAGCACGAGACGGCCCGCCGTGCGTCGGCCTCGCACATCATCGGTTATCTCTCACTGAGGCTGACAAATGCCGCTCTCGACGGAATGTGAACCAAGGTAGCATGCAATCATCAAAAGACAAACAAAACAAAACGTATTGACCCACCTTTGCAAGGAATGCCATAATTGGCGTCAGTATTTGTTGGATCAGATACTCATTCTTTTCTGTCGCAAAACATTGTCAAGAGTAACGAGGCTTCTGTTTGGTATCCAGCAAGAGTATTCAAGGGTACTCTCCGTAATCATCTATTACGATCGAGAAGTTTGAGTCTCTACTACAATTAATATTTACGCAAAAATACCACATTCCTTGCCAATGTGTTTCGATCCGCTGCAGGTGCAGGTCGGGCGGTAACGCTCAGCCCAGGCCGCCCATATGACCGGGGACGGTGCTCTGTCTGCAGTCATACACTCCAGGCTCTGCCACATCGTCTGGGGTGGACGCGTCGCAATCCCGATAGCAATCTAGATGGAGACCGGATACTGTCTGCATGGAGACCGAATGCTCTCTAAATAGAGATCGGATGCTCTCGGCTGGTGAGAGGCGTTCGCCTGTTCGAAAATATTTGCGTGGGAAGGACGAGACACGCCCGAGTTTTCTTCCCAATGTTGCCCAACAGGTTTATTGCTTAATGGGAATGAATGACGAACCTCGTGGTGTGTCAGAGGGGTAAATTTCCTCATGATCAATCGGTAAACAATCAAAGTTAAAAAACTGACCGCCCACTCGATATTCAAAGATAAGGAGACTGTATGCTCTGTAAGTCACATGCGACATGGACCGTGTGTACAATAGGCTGTGCTTACTTTGTACTGTGTATTAAATAGGTTGTGTGGATGTCTGGCTATTCGTGGTCTAGGTGCTTGCCTGGTTATCTCCGTTCGTAAATCGGTCGGCGCAGCAGAGGTGTAATAAACACCACATCCGGCGTGGATTGCCTTGGCCTTTAGCACCTCCAGTCAAAACACCGGTGACGACTCCATATGCTGTGTGCGTGCGTGCGTGCGTGCGTGCGTGCGTGCGTGCGTGCGTGCGTGCGTGCGTGCGTGCGTGCGTGCGTGCGTGCGTGCGTGCGTGCGTGCGTGCGCGCGCGCGCGTGTGTGTGTGTGTGTGTGTGTGTGTGTGTGTGTGTGTGTGTGTGTGTGTGTGTGTGTGTGTGTGTGTGTGTGTGTGTGTGTGTGTGTGTGTGTGTGTGTGTGTGTGTGTGTGTGTGTGTGTGTGTGTGTGTGTGTGTGTGTGTGTGTGTGTGTGTGTGTGTGTGTGTGTGTGTGTGTGTGTGTGTGTGTGTGTGTGTGTGTGTGTGTGTGTGTGTGTGTGTGTGTGTGTGTGTGTGTGTGTGTGTGTGTGTGTGTGTGTGTGTGTGTGTGTGTGTGTGTGTGTGTGTGTGTGTGTGTGTGTGTGTGTGTGTGTGTGTGTGTGTGTGTGTGTGTGTGTGTGTGTGTGTGTGTGTGTGTGTGTGTGCACTTGTACTTCGTGCAAACCGAGGCCATTTTCTGTTTGCACACCTGACAACCGAGGACGTGATGTGTATAGCGAGGACATTTTTGACGTCCTCGGTTTTCAAACTTCGTCTGAAGCATTGCCAGATGCTCACCAGTCTCCAGACGGATTTTTTCGCCATCCTCGGTTTTGACGATATATGTGACCGTGTGTGTCCAGCAGGTGTGTGTGTGTGTACTACGTAGACAAAGTGTGAGCAAGCCGAAAGTTACAGTGCAGACGCGTCGCGCTCATGTTTGCAACTTGACACCACTCATGCTTGCAGCCTGGTGCAAGGCACGACGGGCCGGTCGTCGGTAGGCTGCCGAGTTGGCTTCGCCGACTCGGCTGGCAGCGGGCGGCCGGCGGCCGGCACACGCGTTGTGGAAACGAATTGGCGCTTCGGTTAGGCCGATTTTTTACCAGTATTGTGGGATAGGACAGGGCTGAGGATTGGAGGTTAGGAGCTGCGACAGGTGTTATGGACATACTTTGCAATTGGTCGTTAGCGCAACAGAGGGTAGGAACACCTCGTGCGCCACATACAGATTTAAGCGAAGTACGTTTTGAAACATCTTTGGGTCTACATCTTAACCCGTCCCGTCTCGGGGGGGGGGGGGGGTCTTCAACCGCCCCCCCCTCAGGTTTTTCGCGGATAGCGGACGAACGGCGTGCGGCAGCGCGCCCAAATTTGGCATACCTTTTCCCACATCAATTTCACATGCTTATTAAAAAAAATTAGGTCAGGTCATCCAGGGTCAACGAGTTAGTCAAGGTCAAGTGAGGTCACCTTCAAAAAAGTTCAACCAGTCGTCACGCTTTAACGGATACAGATATTTTAATGAAACTTTCAGCGTTTCCTTATCTTTACGGATGCAACAAAACGTACGAGTTGAATTTTTCATTTGTTTCGTTTTTGACTAAATATAAATTTTGCGTATTTGCCATATTGCAGTTCAAACACAGGATTCTGACTAAAGTAAGCATTTTTTATTAGTGCAAGTTGACTTCAAACAACATTTCTCGGTCTGCTCTACAGATTGGAAAAGGAAAATTAAAGACAACTTGAAAATTCCAAATTTTAAAATTAAAAAAAAAATTATCTTGGGGGGGGGGCAATAAAATTATACCCATGGTCGATTTCGTTGTCATTTTCTCATTCCAAATACATTTTGTTTTTTCATATATCCCCCAAAATGAACCCCCCAGAGTAAAAAACATAATGTAAGTCGTGAAAATCTAGCCCCTTGGTGACGTCACTTTTGGGGGAAAATTTTTGGTGGGTGGACCCAGACCCTACTCGTCGAGCGCTTTCCGATGACACCTCTTTCGTTTTCGTGCGATGCTTAGTTTGGATTTTAGAGGGGGGATCTTCAACCGCCCCCCCCCGAGACGGGGTGGGAGGATCTGACCGGAATGACGGCGCGGGTTAACCCGCGCTGTCTCAGAGGAGGAGGCGTGTTTTTTCCATCCCTTAAGGTTTTCCGCGGATAGTAAAAAAAAAAAAAAAAAACAGCGCACGGCAGCCCGCCAAAATTCGGCATACCTATTCCCACATCAAGTTGTTATTTTGCGTGGAAATTTTGAAGTCGGGTCATTCACGGGGCCGAACTAGTCAAGGTCAAGTCAGGTCACCTCCAAAAATGTTCAACCAGCCGTCACACTTTAACGGGTAAAGATATTTGAATGCACTTTCAGCGTTTAATTTTCTTTATGGACGCAACGAAACGCACCAGAGGTATGGTTGAACTTTCGCCTTTTTATGGCATATTTGTGTAGCATATTCGCCTATTTAGCCTAAAATCGAAAATTGTGGCTCAAGTAAGCAATTTGCATGAGGCGACGTTTACCTGAAACAACTTCTCTGGGTATGTTTTATCTATTAGTAACATAAAAAAGTATTTAAGAATTGAACTAACAATTGAACAACATAAAAACAATTGGTATATTTGGGTAAGCGAACATTTTGCACAATGCCAATTTCGTCTTTCTATTCTGATTCCAATTAATTTTTCCCCACGAAATTGAACTCCACAGAACATACATGACGTCAACCGTGACCATATAAACCCCCTCAGTAGGATGTTGGGGTGGTTTTTAGCCGTACTCGTCGAGCGCTTTCCAATGAGACATCTTTCGGTTTCGTGCGACGTTTGGTTTGGAGATTGGAGGGGTATATAATGAATCCCTCCTGAGACGGGGTGTGAGGATCTGACCGGAATGACGGGGAGGGTTACCGTATTGCTTCCGGATGTAATGTTTTATCGTAAAATCCGTCGCACTGACAACGAATGACTTCGTTCAGATTCCTAAACATAAATTATCATCACCATATTACGTTGTTGCAGGAAACCCACTCCAATATTCAAGATGATAATGTTCTGGAAAAAAATAATGGGGATGAGACATATTCTTCACATATGGTGAAAGGAAACCTGATTCTGATATACTGCCATTCCTTCCATCTTTTCCTGAACTGGTCCGCAAGATGGAAAATGTTCTTGTGGATGCCAAAGGAAGTTTATTAGTCGTTAAGTTGACCTTCGAATGTCCTAGAAGAAACCATTGGAGCTGTGCGCTTCAACCCAGCTTTACAATTTGGGTCAAGTCTTCTATTTTACCATCTTTCCCACGTTGGCTGAATGGATTGCTTCTAAATGAATTAAATTGCATGCATATTCGTTCGTCCTCTTCAGGCTGGCATCATCACAAGACCTGTTACTTAGGGTGATCTGCTTTCGCAAACATTTTTGATCATATATGGGTGAGCCTAGGCCAGGTTAAGGGAGCACGAAGGAAAGTTGCCAATATGCCAATAAGCGTACGTAATTTTGTACTGAAGCAACATGTACAATAGCACATTGATGCAGTCCACTTCGTTTCCTTTGCCCATGATGCGGCAGGGGTGACGGTTGCATGCCACCGTTTCTTATTTGTTGGGGAGGGAAATCATTACACAAAGGCATTCCGAACTTAGCGTAATTTGGCTTCATGTGCATTAACATCCGCCCGTGTGGGGGCTGCGAGGGGTTAGGCGGGTGTCAATGCATCCATTTTTTTCGCGACTACGGAGGAACGTCGTGGGTTTGGGCGCCGCTGCTTGATGGGACCATCTATTGCGGACTTGATCGAATGAAATATGAAAATGCCTGATCATATAACTGCGCTATGACGCCCTAGGCGGAAATATGTCCGTTGTTGTTAAGGCAAGTGTGCATTATTGGCAATCAACGTCACTTGTTGCCCACACATAAAAAATGTTGGATACGGTGAGATGATAGGCATCTAAGCTCGTGTGCATACATCAGCTTGTTTCCAAAGTGATTGAAAGTTGCTGACGTATATGGACCTATGATAATCATTTTCAGCTTCTGAGCTACTCGGGGTTTAGGCCGAGATACATATACTGAGAGTTTCGGTTGGCTGGTTGGCTGGTTATTGGAGTTTAGGGGCTCATTGACTGCATCGGTCATTCAGCGCCCATATCATCGGCAGTCAAATGGTAAAATGCTAGCAAAAGTCAGCCAGAATTGAATATCACGGGGTTAAGTACAAGTGATACCTTACCATGCTACGATTCTCATTTCGTCCGGTATAAAATCGAGTTCATGAATACATCACAGTGTAAATCAGAGAAAACTTGATTTCTGATAGGAAGCGGAAAAGCCCTCCCGATTGAACAATTGATGACTTCCCTAAGTGAGAGAGAGAGAGGTATGTCCAAAATGACGCCTTCGCTCATGGTTAAGTCGGCTGCAGGCAATCAGTACGTGACTGAGAGTTTCGGGGCATTCGGACTTCGGGTGCTTCGCACTGCATGAGCTCAGTATAGTAAACTCCGGCGTAAGCCTATAGCAACACTTATAATATCTAAATTTAGGTCTTTGCATCCCATGAGAACGAAACAATCGGTTCTCTATTCCAAAATGATCAGAGCCAAGTAATTAGGTAGACCAAAAAGGCGCAGCTCAAGAAATAGTTTACGTACACTGATCTTTATTGATAACGTTTTATCTAGAATGGTAGATGTAATCACTAAATCACCAGGCATCTCCTATATCAGTGAGGGACGCTCCAATGGCCTCACTGATTCAGGCTGTCCTCATTTTCCCGCGAGTGCCTCCTCTGTCAGATGGCTTCCTACGCCGATCAGGGGGCCTCCTATGTCCGTCAGAGGCCTTCTGTATCGGTCATGGTAGTGTGTCTGTGAGGAGCCTTCTGTGTCAGTTACCTCTTGTATCGGAGAGAGTAGTTCCGTGTCGGTTTAAAAGTCTCCCGTGTCCCTCAACAACACAATGAGCGAAAGTATTCATTGTCCGGGCCATTTTTTGTCATCTCGTCTTTAATTTTGATGAAGTGGGAGGGGCAGGCACATATGTTCATTCAGTTCCATCAACTTTAACCTCATAATTTACATTGACTGATGTGGCAGGACGCATCATGAGGTGTGGGGATGCTGTAGCGGACAAGGAACTTCAGATTTCTTGCGGCGTGGTCACTATTGAGCATACCACGGCATTTGCTCAAGTAGGCGAAATAACGCGAACAACTAACAAGTATACTTATGAAGCGTAACGCAGTGGTGACGACTTCTCTACCATTCCTTGGGCCGACGTGATGAATGCGTCTGGCACTTTGAAATGTATGAATCATGATTCCTTGTCAGATGCTGAGGTCACGCACCTCGTAATAGACCTGACCGAGCGAGTGCATGTCAGTACTGTCGTCAGGGATGCATGAACCGGAGGAAGGGGGACACCGCGGGAGTACCCCTGACACTACCAAAATATTGTATACACATTTCGTACATAATAGCCGTGGCTTGGATGAATTCATAAGCACTGCTTCTCGTGTTTGTCAGCAAACCAGCCTTAAGATGCTGATTCACCTGTCAAATGCAACGTGGCATTCAGCGGCCAATTCGACGGCCGATTCGGTTAATTCAGTTCTTTATAAATGGAGCTGAACACAACAGGGCATAGACCACCGCTTTGGGCTGTGTTCGTCGCTACCCGCATCCAGTATCCGTCGTCAACATGCAGTGGCATGGGGAGATTTTAACTTCTTTGGTGAGAGACATCCGTTGCATCCATTGCTATGGTCCATCGGAGTAGTCGCCGAATAAAGTGAAGGGCTAGATTTCAAGTCAGTAGCCTGACATAAAAGGAGACGGAAAGTTTACTGATGGAGTTTGCGTTACATTTGCAGTGCATTGCATTGCCTTGCATTTTGTCACCTTATGCAGAAATTTGGCAGATGTGGTTTACTTCTCCAAGTATTTACAAACGGGGAATGTTAGCGAAGCGAAAGAAAAGCTAGCGTGGTGCATGTGATCAGCTGTCGCGATTAATACCCATTTGTATACTTCGGGTAACAAATGAATATCTTACATTAGCTTGGACCTGGCAGTGCAGGGATTACTTAGACCCTCTAAGGTTTTCTGAAATAACTCATAATCCGTCTAAAGAATCACTTCGGTAATTTATCATATAACCCGACAATTGATGAACGTGCATGTCAAATGTTGAGGTGCAGTCTACTAACTTAACGAAGTTGGGGTACACCAAAATCAGGTGACGTCATCTAGTGCAGTTTTTAAATGTGCATTAAGTATATCTCACAAACCGTTTAAGATACAGCCAAAAGTTAACCTGTAGTGAAGAGAGAAATGACTAAGGTAAAGCTAAGAAGCAAAAAAGTAACCCATGTGATGTCATCGGGTCAAACGGTAATTTGCCTTTGGTATTTTGCACGCAATGTTGTCGCTAATTATTTTTTAAAACTTGAATATGGGTACGGAGGGATTATATCCCTCAATAGTGTTCTAGGTTACAGGTCACTCCCCGATTAGGCCACTGATGGATGACCCGATAAGAGTCGAGAATAGAGTTGTTCACTTTTTCTTCCAAACACTGGCATGAGACGTAGCACGGGCACAGCAGGTTGTGACACCGCACGACACATCGCACAGCAAGCTGGATGATGGCACATAGAAAAGCATGGGGATAAATAGGGACCATCTAAACAACGAGGGAAATCATGATTGATGACGAAAGTAAGCAATACCAGAGATGCAAAACATTTCACACACTGACAGCAGCTCAGTCTCTACGTTTCAAAGTTATTCCACACATCATTGGTTAAGCCCTTTTTCCTGGTAATCTTGGACAATTCAGTTCAACATCAAGACAATTTTAGATATATGCTTTAATTTTATTACTAGGGGTACCGACACCGGCACGGCAGTGGCACGGAAAATCCTGGCATTGTACAGCAAAAGGCTCATGTTCCCAGGATTACGGGTTGCCGTGTCCTGCCACTGCGCCAGAAAGTGGAAACTCTAGTCGAGAGTACGAGCATCGAAAAAATAAGACCCCCTCCCCGCGAGTTACACTAACAGGCCACATGCTAACCAATGACGTTTGTTCCGCGGTCGCGAAAAATGGGTGGCAATGTGATACGCTCCTGAACGTGCGAGGGTTAAAATTAAGCGAACAAAAGTGTGGTGAGTGCTGAACGATTCCAGATGATGCTTCCCCACCATCCCCCATCCACAAAGGAGGCATTAATCCGACGCCTTTCCGTATTCTGGCGAGCGAATGAAGTGTGCTAAGTCAATAAGTAGTTATATATATATATATATTGTTTCAGTAAAATGTCATGCACACCTGTCTGACTAAGCACGGCCAGAAATGACCCGTTAATTGCATGAAATCAAATATTCGCCTATGTACGTCGGGATAATACCACGTGCTTTAATAATGTCAGCTTCCAGACGAAAAACGGATATGTATGTAGGTTGTTGTCAGTGAATAGTATGTATATGTATGCAGTGAATAAATGACCATATCTGAAGAACGGGATCCGATCAGGAATCTTTTAAGTAGTCATGTTGGTATGCATGGCTTCGGCTATCATGCACTAATTTCGGTTTACACTCGGATCTGAACATGTCCCTTCAAAACACACCAGGTTTAATTTCGGCTGGCCATTTTGTCAGCATAAACTAAAAATAATTAAAATTCAGAGTATCCTGACCAAATGTCCGCCTAAGCATGGAAGCGAACGCAAATACCTGGCTTTCAGTACACATGGATCAGGATGCATGCATCGGTATGCATCACTATGCATGATGGAACACATAAATATTGCTGAACACGTAACCACTTCTTGATTGCTGAATTAATTGAACGGAGTTCCGTCGCCGCCAGATATGCCTGGCAATTCTGGGATGTTTTTCATGGCAAACATCCACGACTATCAGTTTACTTAAAATGTGATGCACCTTTGTGATATTCGAATTTGGGCGGCAATTATATGCTTCAGCACCTAAATGCAATAGTTGTGAGATTGAATATCTACATAGGTTACAGTGTACGGACCACAGCCTATGCATACACAAATTATACTCTCCGCATATGCGATGAGACCTATATTATGGTGACTTAACAATACCCTTCTCGAAGATGATTTTTCATTTGCAGTGTGCGTAGAGATCAAAAATGAATTATGCTAGCGACAGCATAAACGGAACAATGCTTACGATTGGCGTTTGAATTTAGAAATGACCACGAGTGCCATTCGAGTCAGTAGAATCAGAAGCCGTAAAGAAAAGATCGTGCAGAGGAGAAAAGAAGAAAGTACATTACATGACTGCAACAATATGGGATTGACTGCTATTGTCGTCAGTTCTACCAACGAATATGCAACTACCACCACCAACGACACGCCACCAACGATTCTGCCAACCATACGCAACTATTCGTGATCGAGCAAATGCATTCTAGGAACATTAATCTTTGACCTGCTTGTTATGGTCTAGATTGAGATGGATAAAGGAGGGTTAGATACCTACAAAATGCTTCTTCGGTATGTGTGCCCAATGAAATACTAAGGACACATTAATATTTTGAAAACAGAAGACGGGCAGCTAGCTTCCGACAGCAGACATTTTTTAATATTACAATGCATTGCTTACTTAACTATATGAGTCAACATGTCATGCAGATCATAGCGACCGGCGAATCAACGATTATCTGGCTTCTATAGATTTTCACGAATTATACAAAATGGAAAGAACTCCTGTAATAGTCAACAAGTGAAGGCAATCTATATATGCTCTGAGGCATGATGAAGAACAAAGCTCCTTCCGCTTCTGGATTTTGGAAGGAATTTTCCCTTTCTTCTGGCCAGACCTGGCCAACATGATCGTAGATTACATAAATGAAGCAAAAGGAAGCGCGGTGTTTTCATATCGCACAGCTGTGGAGTGATAACATGAATAAGAAAGAGGATGATCCGCAGAGTATTAACCCGTCCGTATCGGGGAGGGGTCTTCAACCGCCTCCCCATCAGGTTTTTCGCGGATAGTGAACGAACGGCGGGCGGCAGCGCACCCAAATTTGTGATGCCTTTTCCCACGTCAATTTGGCATGCTGTTTCAAAATTTTGAAGTCAGGTCGTCTAGGGTCAACGAGTTAGTCGACGTCAAGTGAGGTCACCTCCAAAAAAGTTCAACCAGCCGTCACGCTTTAACGAATACAGGTATTTTAATGAAACTTTCAGAGTTTGCTTATCTCTAGGGATGCAACAAAACGTATCTTTTTTGTTTGTTTTTTGACTACATATACATTTTGCATATTTGCCAATTGCAGTTCAAATATAAAATTCTGGCTAAAGTAAGCATTTTGATTAGGGCAAGTTGACTTTCAACAACGTTTCTCGGTCTGCTCTACCCATTGGAAAAGGAAAATTAAAGAAAACTTGAAAACTGAAACTTTTGACATTTCAAAAAATGTAATTCTTATTTTGGGGGGACCAGGAAAAATGCATTGCCCAGGTCGATTTCGCTGTCCTGTTCTCATTCTAAATAAATTTTGTGTTTTCATGTATCCACCAAAATAAACTCCCAGAGCAAAAAACATAATGCAGGTCGTGAATAGTCATGAAAATCTAGCCCCCTTGGTGACGTCACCTTCGGGGGAAATTCTTTTCAGGGGTGGATCTGGACCCTACTCGTCGAGCGCTTTCCGATGACACCTCTTTCGTTTTCGTGCGACGTTTAGTTTGGATTTTAGAGGGGGTTACTATCCGCCCCGCCCCCCCGAGACGTGGTGTGAGGATCTGACCGCAGAGACGGCGCGGGTTAAGAATATATAGAGGTACTTACTAAATAGTTCCTATAATAGTGGCTAAGGCCTTGTCAAATATATTTGGAGTGTCATGGGTAGTACGTGAATAATGGTCTTTCAAATTAAATGGGCTCAGTTTGAGGAACATTTTTTGGTTCTAACTTGCGAAATCTACCGGATGTTATTGAATACTGCGAACATCATGACTTGAAGAAACAGAAGAAGCCGGGATTGACCCAACCAGTTAAGCCTTTTCGATTTTTTTATATAACACTACCCAATGTATTCCAGCTGTTGATACGTTGATTGCTATCTTGAACGTTTGGAGCTGGTTTTCCAACAAAAATGAAATATTTGGGAGAAAATGTATTATCCCACATCAGTTTGTGTAACACATAATGATATAGGGGGTACTCCCACCAACGAAATAAAATCACTCATGCATTTAGCGAAGGTCCCTTTACCCATTTAAAACCGTACTATTTTCCTAGAGGCTCATTTGATACCAAAATGACGACGATTATACCCAAATTACAAGTAAGCGAAGACATGTTGTGTCATCTTTAGCAGCATGGTGCACAGAAGAGGTCATGCAATTCGTAGATTTTACGAGTTGACTTTTCGAGGAAGCGTAGAAAACCACTGTTTATCTTTTACTTATGCTTGTAGTGGAATACTGGCATTGCGTTCATGTAGTACTCTCTCCGGACCAGGCTGAGGCAATCTCGAGAGTCCCGCCCCACCTCCTCAGGTTTTCCCGGGATAGCTGCCGAATGAGGTGACACAGAGACATGAAGCTGTAGCACGTTCATACATATCTGATTTTGCATATCTTGAAACAAATTTGAGGAAAAGATCGTCGGTCCTTGACTCCAAACTGGACAAGCACAAAAATGTTCCCAAACATTCAAAGAGCCACCATTCGGAGTAATTACCACATATCAACGCCAAGCTCAGACCATGCTATTCTTTCATCAAGGCGTGCAACTCTTTGTAATTAGGGGCGCTTGGAATCGTTTGGAGGCGCGCCATTTCCTCGGATGGGAGCCACTGTTAAAATCCGTAGGGGGTGGGGGCCTTAGACTGACAATTTGCTGAGCTGAGGAAGGTGAATGGGTACACCGGTACATACAAAAGGGACATTTATTCCTCTCAATAGCCGCCCTTCGTCTAAAGAGGGCACCTATTCCCCTGGTAGGGGTATCTTTAGCTTGAACAATAATATGCTGAACGATTGGGGGACGTGGTGCATTGCAGTCCATCGTGGGTGTTTTTCCCGGGTCAGAGTCGTCACACTTCTTTGGATTGGGGGGGGGGCACATGCCCAAGTGTCCCTCCCTCTATTTAGAACCTCTGGTGCTGAGTAGCCCCATGAAAATGGGCAGCGTCATCCCGATCGCTCCAATAGCCTGAGCACAGGACGATTTTGCAGTGGGCATGTTGGCGCCAAACCTTTGCTTGCTCTTAATTCTAGACACCATGATTTTGCTGACAAACACGTTGGGCTTGGTAATCTGACTTTTCGAGACTCACAAACATTGCTAAATATGGTGTGTTCTTATAGCAGCACACCAAACTATGGAGGATGCAATATTATCCATACAAGTCTGTTCAAACCAGACGTTTACCTTTTCTGTGCGTCTCGCGTGCGCCTGAACGAAACAAAAATCAGTCAGCTGAGCTTCCTTTGCTTAAACGCGAAATTCCTGAAGGTGGTGCCTTTGTTTAAAGACTTCGCGTGGCAATGATACACCTACTATGAAACGAATACAAACATCAGCAGAACCCTCTGATTCCATTTGGAATTATCTGAAGAACCCACGTAGAATGCCCCAAAACCGGCATGTCTAAAGAAAATACCAATATTTACGCGCGCAATAAAGTGTCACAATAAGTCGGAAAACCAAACGAAAATTACAACAACCGAGACAAACAACTGGAAAATTAAATCCCTCGGGTTACTTTTTGCTTTGATCATCATTAGCAAGACACATTTTCGCATATAATTATTGTCGATCCGACACACTATAGACGTCGTCACAAATTTCGCTTGTTGTCACTCCACCTTACGAGGTTTATATCCAAGGATCCTGGCTCGTTGCAACTTTCTTAATAAGATAGCTAAAGAAATTACCTCGACAGATCATATATATTCACGTTTCATCTCTTTTTTGTATGCCTATACAAGTTGCACGACTTACGATTGCTAAGTTATCTTGCACCTATCTTGCACTTGTTCTTGCACCTTGCGCGATACCGCGAGCAATTTCAGAAAGCATGCCCCAAAGTCGGCACATGCAGTGGGGTTGTGCTGGGGCTCATCCAGTTGCCGACATCCATTGTGCGCAACAGGAAGCATGCCATGGGGACAGCTGTCCGCCTTTACCCATGACCGTTATGCACACGTTTTATCATGCATAGTGTACGTTGTCACTACCTAGAACGAGGATCTGAAACCAAGCAGATGACGCAACAATTTAAGCCATGGAACGTTCACAGGTTCGCTAAAAACCGACGAAACTTCGATACACATAATGTGTTAAAGTCGATTCCTCAGTACTCTTGTATAAAACCTGCTACTGGACCACGAGCCTTTTATTTAGAACCCGTAGGCTACGGCAGCAAATACACTACCTTTGTCGTCACTTCTACATTTTGTTGGATCGACGTGCAATTTTGTATGCATGCTTACGTTATCAAGGGCAATTGAAGCAAGATGCATCCAGAATGATTTTTGTTTGACTGTTAGGGGTACACCCTTGTGCGCAAAGGACGGGACCTAAAGTTGTGCAATGCTCAGTCATTGCTACTGCCGTCAAGTATTCATCATTTGTAATGATTTCTGTAGATTCTCATGTCGTTAATTCCCATGTTCAATGTGAAGTGCAATAAATCCGAGAAAAAATGAGGCCATATGCGAAGACTGAGTTTCCTACATCTTTGGTGTAGTCTCAGTCCGACTACATTTACCTCCGCCCCACCAACACTTTGTTCTCTCAACGTGGGGCCATGTGAGTAGGGTTTTACCAACCAAATTGGGAGCCACACTGCATCCATGTGTTGGACCACACTAAAAGTTGTTTTTCTTCTAACTTCTCCATCCATGATTTTGGTTGTAGGTTGCAATGAAAATGGGGCGGTTTGGCCCGTCAGTTGGTTAGCTGTATCCTCCAGTGAACTGGACCCACCCAAATGTTGGCGTCAGGTTTCCACTGTCAGGTTTTTGTCAAATACCGCATTTTCCCGAAATTGATCAGACCCCATCAAGTAATGGCAGATGGAGCATTGTGATGCTGTGATGTGATGCTTATGAGCATTGAGAGAACTTCATTCACAATGGCGTAGCCATTGTGAATGAAGTTCTCTCGGAAAATGACACAAGCAAGTACGGATTTAAGGGCCGAGAAGAGAAGCATGTGGGTTGGTGGGTCCATCGGTATTTTCAGGCTATTTTCAATTAGAAAATGCAGTTATGATCTTAGCATAATATTAACGATATCGTAGGCCTTAGCTCCTCTACCTTGGCATAAATATTATGGCAACTGCGGGGGATATCACCCCACAAATTCCACAATAGAAGACTAGAAACTTGACAATTTTCGCCCAAACGCGAACTGAACACAATGACTATTCAGTAGGATACTGTGCCTCGCAATCATTTGTCTCCCCACACCTTTTTGTCTCAAATGTTTTTCAAATGTTCAAATGTATGTTTTTCGATGATAGTGGTCCTACGCTAAGGAAGCCTCCATCAGTGGCACTAGGTTAACCCGTCCTGTCTCGGGGTAGGGGATCTTCAACGGCCTCCACCTCAGGTTTTTCGCGGATAGTTAACGAACGGCGCGTGGCAGCGCGCCAAAATTTTGGATACCTTTTTCCACATCAATTTGGCATGTTATGTCGAAATTTGTAAGTCAAATCATCTAGGGTCAACGAGTTAGTCAAGGTCAAGTGAGGTCACCTAAAAAAAGGTTCAATCAGTCGTCACGCTTTAACGGATACAGATATTTTGTTCAAACTTTCAGCAGTTTCCTATTTTTATGGGTGCAACAAAACGTACGGGAGGAATTTTTCATTTTCCGTTTTTGACTACACATACATTTTCCATATTTTCCTCTTGCACTTCAAATATAATATTCTGGCTAAATAAAACGTTGTTGACTTCCAACAACGTTTGGTTGAGTGTTACCAGCGAATAGGTCCCAATCGGGACCTTAGGTCAGTAATCGTGACCTTAAATACAGTGTTGAAATAGGAGGCTACTCGTCTTAAGACGGGTACCTATCCTATCTTTGTGAGCCCCTACCTTGGGCCCGGTGATTGTTAACATGGAACCAAATGAGGAAGCGCCCCCTTGCATGTAAGGGCCGTGCATCCCTGAAATACATGCAATATTCCACCAATGCACGCATGGCTTCCTTCACATTGTCATAAAATACAAGGATCCCAAAACCAAGGACCTTGAACAAAAGCCTCTGAGATCGTTGTGGAGATAACTACAAACACTAGCTTTGACTTACGTTATGTTTCTGATTGGTTGTGATTTTCAGTGTGAAGCCGTCTCATGAAGACCACACTTCAAATGTTTTGTGTATTACCGAGCAGGGGCCTCTTTAAAGGTCAGGGGAGCGACACCCCTCCCACCCCTTCACGGTAAGAGGAAGCTGTTCCCCCTCTTTCGCGCGGTGGTTGAGTCACGAAGCGCATTGGATTGCCTCCAGGTTTTCAGCTTTGGCCTGCAATCAGAAATGTGTGAAGACTTAAGCCCTTCCACACCGCGGGCACGTATGTCGAATGGAGGATCATGAAGGATGGAGGATGATGAGGAAAGCGATGATGGACCCAGATATCGAAGGCTCATGGGCCACCTCCGCAAAGGTGTGTGACGATATACATTGTGTTTGACTCCCTCCGAAAGGTGGGTTGAAAGGCTGTCAAAATCTCTCAAGCTTTGTGGGACTTCCTACAGAAATATCTGCTTTTATCTAATATGGTAGCGGATGGTAGCGACCCTCAGTGTGAAGCCTTTCTTCTAGAGAGCACTTCAACTTTTCTGTGCGCTTCCGGCACGGGGCCTCCTCAGATGTCAGGAACCCCGTCTTCCACAGGGCAGGGGGTAAATTCCCTCGCTCGCTGCCCACCCCGGTGGCGACGCCCCTGGTCCAGTGTGACCGAATTCACTCAGCTAATCGTCAGGATGTAAGGGAAAATGATTCCTCAATATTTGGTTATCGCGAATTGAAATGGAACCGCAAGTAGCTGATACCTTCACGATGCTACTCAGGGTTTAGGATATATTTTACTTCGAAATGCATTGGCGAAGTTTCCTCGACACTTATCATTGCGAATCTTGGACCATTGCTTCCCACAGCACAACCAACTCAAATTAGTCTCGATTATATGTAATTGAAGTGGATATAAAAACAGGGATAGGGCACTGGACATAGATCACATCGGACGCCTGGCCCGCAACAGTAGCGTCGACATACCTGACATAGCAATGGGCGCGGGGCGAGGGCCAGCACATCCCACGTCAAGCGTAATCGCGTGCCTGCATATCCTACTGAAAATGCTCAAACCCTACGTCAAAACAACTGTAAGACTATTCACTAAAATAGGGAGTGTGCTACAAATTGTAGAGAAATCCTTATCGAGAAAAGCACACGTTCTACGAATAAGAAAAACACTTTTTGGGACAGGCTTTTCACCTTTCATCTTCCACGGTCAGATGGCCCTTTTGGCTGGTGGCATACCCAGGATGGAATCCTGACCACGCTTCTGTTAATCAACGCCTCTCTGAAAGGCACAGGAGGGAGCGTAGACGTGGAGATTGAGAAGAGTACAGTTTGCGCACATGATAATTAGTCCTCCGGTGGTTTTCGGACGCATTTCGACTTAAAGTACAGTTGTGATTTAAACGACATATATATACAATCGAGCGATATATGTAAGCCTTCTTCAGTGGTGTAAAAACCATACAATTTTCGCTCAACTGTGACAAGAATCTAATAGCTTTTCAATTGGGTAAATTTCCTTGCTTTCATTCCCCCTCCCTCCCACACGATTGCGAACATCAGGATACGAATCCATGATTTTTTTAGAACGACGGTCCTACGCTTAGGAATCTTCCCATGAGCTGGGATAGGTTGTTTGGGCTCGGCGGAGGAATTATCACAGACACATAAGACCACACAGATGCACTTATTAGGATAAACCAAACACACTGCTTTCGCATTTCAAAGGAAGTTGCCATTGGTGCCCATCAGGCCACAGTCCTCGGTGTGCACAATGGACATATTTGGACACACATTGTCCTCGGTATTCACGATAAATATGTATGTGGACACACATTGTCCTCGGAAGTCACGATAAACATGCATGGACACACACTGTCCTCGGTATTCACGATAAACATGTATGGACACACAAAGTCCTCGGTTTTGTCAATGTCCTCGGTATTTCAATCCACACTGGGAACCAACAATTGGACACTTCCTCCAAAATCGACCCTTCATCTTACTCGGCAGATCTTGCTCTATCACCGAGAAGAAATCGATGCTTCTGCAGTGGTAAATAAAGGGTGTCCTCGTTTGTGACCGCCAGGTCATAGTCCTCGTTAGTCACGGTAAACACGTATGTGTGTGTGTGTGTGTGTGTGTGTGTGTGTGTGTGTGTGTGTGTGTGTGTGCGTGTGTGTGTGCTCAGGTGGCTGGGCCCGCGGCTCAGGTGGCTGGGCCCGCGGCTCAGGTGGCTGGGCCGGCGGCTCAGGTGGCTGGGCCGGCGGCTCAGGTGGATGGGCCGGCGGCTCAGGTGGCTGGGCCCGTGGCTCAGGTGGCTGGGCCGGCGGCTCAGGTGGCTGGGCCGGCGGCTCAGGTGGATGGGCCGGCGGCTCAGGTGGCTGGGCCCGCGGTTCAGGTGGCTGGGCCCGCGGCTCAGGTGGCTGGGCCCGCGGTTCAGGTGGTTGGGCCCGCGGTTCAGGTGGCTGGGTCCGCGGCTCAGGTGGCTGGGCCCGCGGCTCAGGTGGCTGAGACCGCGGCTCAGGTGGCTGGGCCCGCAGTTCAGATGGCTGGGCCGGCGGCTCAGGTGGCTGGGCTCGCGGCTCAGGTGGCTGGGCCCGCGGCTCAGGTGGCTGGGCCCGCGGCTCAGGTGGCTGGGCCCGCGGCTCAGGTGGCTGGGCCGGCGGCTCAGGTGGCTGGGCCCGCGGCTCAGGTGGCTGGGCCCGCGGCTCAGGTGGCTGGGCCCGCGGCTCAGGTGGCTGGGCCCGCGGCTCAGGTGGCTGGGCCGGCGGCTCAGGTGGCTGGGCCGGCGGCTCAGGTGGCTGGGCTCGCGGCTCAGGTGGGTGGGCCGGCTCGGAGTGGCTGGGCCGGCGGCTCAGGTGGCTGGGCTCGCGGCTCAGGTGGTTGAGCTCGCGGCTCAGGTGGCTGGGCCCGCGGCTCAGGTGGCTGGGCCGGCGGCTCAGGTGGCTGGGCTCGCGGCTCAGGTGGCTGGGCCCGCGGCTCAGGTGGCTGGGCCCGCGGCTCAGGTGGCTGGGCCCGCGGCTCAGGTGGCTGGACCCGCGGCTCAGGTGGCTGGGCCCGCGGCTCAGGTGGCTGGGCCCGCGGCTCAGGTGGCTGGGCCGGTGGCTCAGGTGGCTGGGCTCGCGGCTCAGGTGGCTGGACCCGCGGCTCAGGTGGTTGGGCCGGCGGCTCAGGTGGCTGGGCCGGCTCGGAGTGGCCACACAGCAGACCTGGCCCGGCCCATCCGGCATTGCTAGGCTTCCTCGCCGTTTGTGTCCGGCTGGCCGTCAGACCTCCTTTGTGACGAGGTGCGTGGCGCGGCGTGGTCGACACCTGTCAGCCACGACTGACACCTGTCAGCCGCGACTGTAGGCCGGCCCCGCTGACAGTCGCAGTACCGCCAGTCGACGCCTCTGCTCCGCCGCACGCTCACCTGCCCTCCGGCACTGGTAATAGGTCGGACGCGGCGCTTGCGGCGCACACAGGTAGTCATGGCAACCGAGACGCAGTATGACGTGTCAAAGCAGGCGGACGAGGCGGCTACGCCAGAGCCGGGACCTGTCAAGCAGCCCACCAGAAGAGTAAGTGCAAAGTTGTGTGGGCAGGCGCGGCCGGGTGTTGGCATATAAATCAGGGCCGGGTCCAGGAGAAAGGGCAATAATATGGTCATGGTCCCACTAGGATAACATATCTTATGGAAATATGTAATTTTCCTTTTTTTCTGTCCAATTTTTAGTATTTTAATTGGGTCAGGTTGGTCTAAGTTCATTCTTGCCGTCATTTGGTTCCAAGTCCGAAACGTGAAAGTCGTGTAACTTGTAGTTCAATCCAAAATAACTCCACTGCCCCCAAAGTTGTTTCCTCCCCCCCCCCCAAGTGGGCGGCTGGGTCCGCCTCTGTTGAAAATTGCCATAACTTATCGCAACCAGTGTTTGTCGATCGGACACGTGAGGAAAACTCATTGCTCGGTGAAATGCGACAAATGCGTGGTGGTGGTGAGAGGGGGCGCAGAGAAAGCGGCTATGTATCGCTGAATTCCGACTTGCTCAAGTCAAGCGTCACGATCCCAGTCACCATGGTCACCTTGAGGGGAGGCATGTCCTACACATTTCTGAAAAGGGGCGAATTGTCCCCTCAGTTTTTTCCGTGTCCCCCTCCTCACAAGCCTCAGCTACCTGAGTATCATCGCCACAAAATTCTACTTAATCATTTATAGAGTGAGAATATCCAAGAGAATCACCAAAAATACTCAAAGTCGATCTAACCAATCAACGGACTTCACAGACTATCTGTTGTCACAAAATATGCGAATGGCAAATCAGCAAACGTCAAAAGTGTTTTCTTCCAGCCAATTCTTGAATAACATGAACCTTGGTCATCTGTTTTCGCTTGAGTGGAAAATTGTGCTCTGCTAGGCAACACATTTGCATTATCTCAGGGCTTTATACGTATTAGGTTGCATTCCTCTGTTCATATGTTGATATATCTTGAACAAACGTGACTCTGGATGTACTCTGGATGCATTTGAATTATCCCAAAGCCCTGGGATAATGCAAATTTGTTGCCTAGCAGAGCACAATTTTCCACCCAAGCGAAAACAGAAGATGGTCAAGGTTCATTTTATTCAAGAATTGGCTGGAAGCAGACATTTTTTACTTACTTGGGTACCTTAATTGAGGAAGTCATGGGAAGCCTTAGGCACGTGCGTCAAGCTAACGTATTCGTATACGTATTCAGCGACAAGTTCGCCAGAGACGTATTTATATTGGTATTGGCATTCAGCGACGGGTTTGTGATCGTTCGAATCAATCACCACAGATGCTTCTGCCTGAACTGAACACGCTAGAAGGAGCTACATAGGCTTCATATGGCGACTTTAATGGTCAAGGTTCAACGTAAGCCGGTTTCTTCGGTCGTCTCCCACTTTTTCTCACCCAAACCTGCCCAAATCTGGTATCAAGCAATAGCCTGTGGTGAATAAGGTGCCACTTATTTTGGTGAAATGCGAATCTCTCTCGGGACGCCCCCCAAAGTGGTGAGGTTAGGACTGAAAAGAAATGTAGCAATGTTTAAAAGCGATTAAGAAATATTTAGCACTGCCCCCGGGTTGTTGAAGTCATAGAGTATATAGGCTTCATTGCGTGAAGTATCCAATGTGCTAATAACTGATAAATAGCAAGCTAACATCAACATTGAATGAAATGTCACTAACTTTCCTGTTCTCACGCTTTTCGAGAATAGACACCAAGCGCTGATTAAAACTACTCCGCACGTCAACCGATGCTATTTTTCGCGGTCATCTTTCCCTCTTCCGGCAACCATGCATCACGCTAAATGTATCTGTCACGGAAGAGACGTTGAAGCCACCCTGCCGCCGCATAGATCCCCTCACGTACCTGGAACACGTTTTATGTGTTTCTTTAACCCGCGCACGTCCGAGGGGGTAGATATCTGTCCCCCTACGGTTTTTCCTAATTGGCCGCCATACTAATCGAGCTAGCAAGGCCAAACCTCGCATGGCTGTTCATTAGTCTTTTCCCCATATCCTCATACATTTGTAATCCTAGGTCATCTTAGGTCAGGTCACCAGGTCAGGTGAAGTGACCCAACTACACTCAGAGTTCTAGGTGGCATAACTTCCACAATAATTGTGCGATTGATTTCAAACTTATAACACGTCATGGTCTCATCAGGGACCATAAGATGTATATCGGGGTTTTCTTCGTTGCATTGACCTTAGGTCAGGTCGTGGCCATGGCTTCCCCATTATAGGGCTATGATAAAATATAGAATTGTTTCCTGGGTACATATTTGCTCTCGGAATGATCTCACAACGGTTGTGGCATGTAGTTAGAAGCTATGCTCAATGTTACTGCTGGCATTTTCTTCTCAGTGACCTCACCTCTAAGGTCGCCTGAGATCACTACACATTCTTGCGCATTATATCGCACTGCATTGAGCTAGAAGGCTGAAATTACCACCATTGTGCTTGTATCGCCAAGACGTGTCGATTGATACATTATATGTCCTCACCAGGCTACTTCATGACCTTGACCTGAGGTCATAGTTTTGGTTGACCTGACCTTAAATTACACCGCCTATTGTCGATAGCACATTTCAAGGACTGTCGAATACCGTTCGCCGTTTGTTTCTATCTGTTACAGATCTTTAGATATGTGTCAATATCTGATAGTCCCGCCCGATCTGGTTGAAATTGACCTATGATTGCCTAGTGACCTGAATATTGACCTGAGCGAAGAAATGACCGAAAGCTTTCGATAGAGCCTGTCACCAGCTATCCAACGCCGTTTTCTGTTTGTCGCTAGCTAGCATAGTTATAGAGATCTTATGGGGCAGAAATCTGCCCCCGGACATGCGAAGTTGGCGCGGACCGCCGGACGTGCGAGTGTTAAGAATTGGCATATGGACTTGCTGGTTGTTACCCAAGCAGGCAACAACAAATCATAAAACGTGTTCCCAGTACGTGAGGGGACCGACGCGGCGACAGGGCAGCTTTAACGTCTCTTCCATGACAGGTACATTTAACGTGATGCAAGGTTGCCGGAAGAGGGAAAGAGAACCGCGAAAAATAACATTGGTTGACGTGCGGAGTAGTTTTTAATCAGCGCTTGGTGTCTATTCTCGAAAAGCGTGAAAACAGGAAAGTTAGTAGCATTTCATTAAATGTTGGTATAAGCTTGCTATTTATCAGTTATTAGCACATGGGGACTTCAACGCAATGAAGCCTTGCGCTTCTTTTCATTCCTAACCTCACCACTTTGGGGGACGTCCCGAGAGAAATTCAGATTTCATCAAAATAAGTGACACCTTAGTGGTGAACCATCGTGCAACATTTCAAATCGGTGCATGTCAATGTCAAACTTCTTGGTCAAAGGTTAGCTTGATTTATTAGATGGCGATATATATTGAAGCGATATCGACCGAACGCGAGATTCGGTTGCGTTCGCCTCAATTTCCATCAAATGAGTGTCATTCGAAGTTGCTTGCTATGCAGTATCAGAAAGCTAAGCAATCGATTGTTTCAAGGACAAACGTCAAGCTGATCCTTCCAACGCCTATTTTTCCGTTTTCTCTCAAACCTATCCAAATGTGGTATCCAGCAATAATCAGTGGTGCACAATGGACTAACATTTCAGTTTCTTCGCTATGGCTTCAATTTGCGAAAAAATGGATGGCATTCGTGTTGTGTCATTCGTGTTGTCTTGTTGTGCAGTATCAAAAAGTTGAAACTAAGAATTATTTTTCACAAATCAAAATTCAAGCTGATTTCTTCGGTCACCTCATCTTTTGTTGTGGTTTCTGCCCAAGCCTACCCGGATCCACTATCGAGAGACAGCCCATAGTGAACCTTCGAGTAGCATTTTAAAACTGGGATATGGCAAGGTCAAACTAAGGGTCAAAGGCTAGTTTGAATTTTTCGAAGTCCTCGCGATTCGTCGCTGTGGGTTCAATTTCACGAAGTGGTGTCACTCGACGTGGCTTGGCACAAGCCACGCCACGTATTATAATGCTACCAAATATAACTACTTTCTAAGGTCAAAAGTCAAACCGATTTCTTTGGTCGCCTTCTATTTTTTGTCCTAACCTACCCACATCTGGTACCAATCAATAGCCCGTGGTGCACCTCAAGTAACATTTCAAACCGGGACATGTCATGTCAAACCACAAGACCGAAGGTTAGCTTAAATAGTTTTCGAAGTCCTCGCGCCTCGTCGTTTTGTCTATCTCATCAAGTGGAGTCATTCGACGTGAGTCACTTCGTTTTCTCTCAAAGCTGCCCATGCCTGGTATCAAGAGATAGGCAACTCTGGAGCAACATTTCAACCCGGGACATGTCAAATCAAGCCTTAAGGTCAAATATTAGTTTAATTTTCAGAGTCGTCGCGTTTCGTGGCTATGGCTTCAATTTGCATTATGTGGCTTCCATTCGACGTGGCTTGCCGTACGGCATCATAATGGTGAGATATTAAAGTAATTTCAAAGGTGTTGAAGGTCCGGCGTGTTTGCAATGGTTGAGTGTAATAGGAATATGAGGGTCAGATATATTTTTGTTTGCAGCCTTTGTGATAGCAAGCACTCGTATTCTATATGACTAGGGCTCCCCACGAAATCCATCATAACCTGCTTGGACAGTGCTCTCATCGCTAGCTTTTAATTTACGCTCCCACATTGCTATTCCGGACATATAAAATATATAACTGTTTTCAGTTTGTCCGCTTTCCTCTTAGTGGTTCGACTGAAGTTGCAAAATTTGCAAGAGAAGCCACACGTAAATGCGTGCAATTTTATAACTAGCCTGAGTTCATAACCGCGAGAGAGCAATGTTGCAATCAGGGGTAGACCCAGGAATTGTCATATGGGAACCTGTCTGGAGGGGCGCCATTTCTTTGGGGTGGCGCCACTGTGAAAGCACCTGAATTGTTGCAAAATTGAGGGGGGGGCGGGTTGCACTCGACCCTTCCCTAAGGGGGTTTTTTCTTCCAAGGTGGTGCCTTTTTATTTCATAGAGGCGCCTCAGGCTAATGAATTCGAGCGGGTACACTGGAACCTTATCAGATGGACGCATTTTCCCGGCCTCAGGGACGCCACCTTCCACTTGGGGGTACATGCCCTCAGTTCCAGACCCTTTAACCTCTCTGGCTCTCATTGCATCGAAATGTGTTCCCGTAAAACAGGAAAGTATGGGAAAGGAAATTGCATGTTCATCTTTCCTACCATAAAACCGTCGTTCAATATTTTATGTTTTCCTGCTACAAGATGGCAACGTCATGCAGCATTGCTCTATGGTGATTTTGAAATCAGGTCCAGCACGTACGACATAAAACTAGACGTTCAAGGTAGCGATAGGTAGTGAAACGTACTAATTTTCGTCGAAGATTTAGTCCTCAAATGGTCATTTTTAACAATGGCAAATCTGAAAAATTAAATTACACTTAACATTGAATTGAAGTGTATGAAAATGGCACTGAAAAGGAAGTGGCTGAAATCCAAGGTTTTTTCGGGGGAGGGGAGTGGAGGGAAGGCGGGGCTAGGTCCCTCTATCCTGTTCAAACTTACTGCGTCCCGGGTTTGTCCCCCACTCCAAAATTTCGAATTCATGGTTACACCCATGCTAGTCACTACACCTTATGATACGAATGGTCTTGAGTCTATAAAAGCGAATACTCGCAGGATGCTTTTTCAGTTAAGCTCACTTCAACTTACTGTCTTTCAAGTTGGTGCCTTCAACGAGCAATTATTTGTAGCTCTGGCAGCGATTCAGAGAATATATGTTTTGCGGGCTGCTACTAATGGTAATTATTGTTGCCGATTACCACGATTCTTTCAGCGGATAGCCATGTCAACATCATAACAACATGTTCTACACCAATCATCGACAGCTTGTTCGGAGAGTCGCTTCTTGGTTGGCAGAACGGATCACTGATGTTTGAGTCAGCTTTTGAGGACACAAGCGGAACATATTAGAGACAAATGGGATTTCTTGAAGCATGCTGTGCTAATCTGGCTTTCCGTTCCATTCAAGCCGTGCAATACATGCATGGATGCATAGCTGCATACGCAAGTTGTTTTACCCGACGAATTGTGAAGGATAGAGTGGCATTTTTCTGGCTATGTAATGCCGACTTGGAAAGTTCACCTGGAACACAAAATGTCAGAGCGGGGTGTGCTTTCTTGTAGAAGTATGGAACAAACATATATTCTGCACCTCTTTCTGGGCCATCTGAACTAAGGTATGCACATAACTGCGCATGAATTTATCGCCGTGTCGGGAGGACGATACCACCTAAAATACGAGTTCCTTGCTCTGCCGTAGAGTAATGGTCGGAATAATTCATTACTTGCCTTCCTGTACGAAGCCTTTTTGGAAGACAATTGGATTTTGCTTAAATTTCGCCCATTAATCCTTTTGGCGTGCATTTTTCTATCGTGCCATTGCAACTGGTCATGCAAATGCACTTTCATACTTCATGAGTATTGGCCTATTACAAGCATTTTTATATATGTTCTGGTCGTTCATTGCCCTCCTTCGAAGGCAGTTTTTCTTCCTGAACATGCAAGTAGCTTGTGGAACAAATAGTTATTTCAACACATGGAATCCTAATTTCGTACAGTGTTATTTAACTTCATGAAGAGAAACAACTTGCTTTGTGATTGAACAAGGGCATCAATTATTATCTCGTGACCAGGATGTGCGAGCACGGCATAGCATATACATGCATGTATGTCGGTGTGTGGGAGAGAGAGAGAGGGGGGAGCTAAAGGGAAAAGAGAAGACAATGGAGAGATGGAAAATGGAGAGACCAAGAGTACTGGTGCACAAACACACGCACGAATGTGCGTGTGTTTGTGTGGTCGTGCGTACGAGTGTGGATTAATTTTTGGGGGTCCTTACTTAATTTTTCCGGGCTCAGGATGGACTTGTCAATTTCCGATGCGCTTGTGGGGGGAACGCGGGCATGATTTTATTGTTCTGGACACGGGCGCCATCTTTCCAAACCACGGCGAGATACTCTGCGGCCCATCACCTCTCAGAGGAACGGAGAATCGCTCCACTTTCACCCTCGGTATGCCTCTGTAGAGGGCGCCGTTCGTCCTTCAGGCTTCCTCCTAAGCCGCTGGGGAATTTCGGTCCGGTCCTCTCTGACTCTCATGGTACCTATTGAAGCATCAAGGGCCTTTCCCACTTTTCTTCAGTGTTTTTGGCTATCAATGGCATTCTAGCTCTGAGACTGGCCCCTATTATTCCTCACAGCCATCACTAGCCATTATGGACTGATTTTAGCTCGCTCTCGGGGGGTCACGTTCTTCTCATAAGGGCTGACTTTAAAACTTCTTTGATATTTCAGTGTTGTCCTCTCTAGCGCTCAGTGATCCTTTTCAATCGTCGGGGCCCCTTGCTAATCGCAAAGACCTGTTTAGCCGCTAGGGGCTATTCTCACCTATTGATAGTTTTTTGTTTGTTTCTGGGACATTCGGGGTCTTATACAGGCCCTTATTATCACGAAATCGCCACGTCACGAAATCGCCAGCCCACAGGAACTCTGTTTAGCTCGCAGGGGCTCCTCCCAACCACCGGACATCCAAGTCCAGTCTTCTTTGGTTCTCAGTGGCCATCTTCCTCCTACAGAGTCCTCTCCTGCTTTTAGAGGCCCATTGTAATATTCAGTGAATCTGTCTAGCTCTTATCTCGTGATCATTCGAGCTCTGAGATGAGCCCTGGCTAGTCCTCTTCAGTTAGAAGGGGTCCTGTTCATCCTGCAGGGACCCTGACAAACCCTAAGAGTACCCCAAACTTATCCGGTCTGCAGGCGTCCTGCTTGTTTCCTCAGGGATCCTCAGGGCCCTGTTTATCCCTCACCTGCCTGGGACCATTTCCAGAGCCCAGGCTGCAGCTCATTTGTCTGCAAGGTTCCTGTCAGATCTCAGTGTCAGCGCGTTCATGTATCAGGACCCTCTCCATGCAATCTGTTGATGCATTCTAGTTTATCCGCCGTTATGCCTCTGCGCAGCCTCGGTCGCGTGGAGGACCCTCATCCGACCCGCCGGGGGCTGCTATTCGCCCCCTCCCCCACCGTGGAGGACCCTCATCCGACCCGCTGGGGGCTGCTATTCGCCCCCTCCCCCACCGTGGAGGACCCTCATCCGACCCGCCGGGGGCTGCTATTCGCCCCCTCCCCCACCGTGGAGGACCCTCATCCGACTCGCTGGGGGCTGCTATTCGCCCCATCCCCCACCGTGGAGGACCCTCATCCGACCCGCTGGGGGCTGCTATTCGCCCCCTCCCCCACCGTGGAGGACCCTCATCCGACCCGCCGGGGGCTGCTATTCGCCCCCTCCCCCACCGTGGAGGACCCTCATCCGACCCGCTGGGGGCTGCTATTCGCCCCCTCCCCCACCGTGGAGGACCCTCATCCGACCCGCTGGGGGCTGCTATTCGCCCCATCCCCCACCGTGGAGGACCCTCATCCGACCCGCTGGGGGCTGCTATTCGCCCCCTCCCCCACCGTGGAGGACCCTCATCCGACCCGCCGGGGGCTGCTATTCGCCCCCATCCCCCACCGTGGAGGATCCTCATCAGACCCGCCGGGGGCTGCTTTTCGCCCCATCCCCCACTGTGGAGGACCCTCATCGACCGCCGGGGCTGCTATTCATCCTTCCCCACCGTGGAGGACCCTCATCCGACCCGCCGGGGGCTGCTATTCGCCCCTCCCCACCGTGGAGGACCCTCATTGGACCCACCGGAAGCTGCTATTCGCCCCTTCCCCCACCTTGACTACGCCACTGTTTCCGGTGTGCTTCCGGCCACGTTTTGTTTATTTGAGGCCTGCAACATGGATTTTCTGGCTTTCTGCGCAGGTATATGTGGCCAGACGGGAACTTTTTGGGCTACAATGCGACTTTTCGGGGTCTCGGGATCAGTTTTCGAGATTTTAACACGAGTTGTCTGGACCAGATGCTGGTTTTTTTCTGAGGTCTCTTCTGATTAATTTTTGTTAATGGTCATTATTCTGAAAAATTACCATTTTTCCTGAAAATTTTCATTTTTATGTGCTGCGGCAGAATTGTGTGGGATCCGAACGCGAGTTTTCGGAGCCCCATGCGATTGTTCGGGATCTCTCCTTAATTTGTCGGAGCCAGGTTCGAATTGTCGGCTCCCGGTAACATTTATGTGACCCTGGCTCGATTTTCCAAATCCCCGCGCGATGTTTGGGCCCAAGTGCGATTTTCCCCCCGATAGGATTTGTATGTGTTCCTCGACACATTGCATCGGGGGCCCGATGCATACTCGGGTCCTTTAGCGCCATTTTTGTGGTCCCAAGTTGATTTTCGGGGCCCGAATTAATTTTGCGTTGCCCCGGTTTCATGTTGTACCAGTCCCGGTACGATTGGTGTGGGTGGGGTGGTGGGGGTGAGGCTCCGTTACGATTTTGGGCTCCCATAGTGAGATTTGGGACCCCGGTGCAATTATTTCCAACCCCGACGCGATTCTTTAGGGGTCCACGATCCATCGGGGAAGGGGGAAATTCCTCTCCCTCCTCGGTGCATCACTCTGTAGAAGTTAACTCTAGTGTACATTCAAATAGTAGTTGAAGAATTTTAGGCGAATGAAAACTCCCCAGGCCGTCTACCAAAGTCGCAAATCAAGAAAAAGCAACGAACGCATACGCAATTACCTGGGGAAAATCACCGCGATGCCTGCATGCACGTGCGTACGTGAGCGCGATTCGAACAGAGGGACATCGTGCGTGCGGTGTAACTGCAGACTTTGAGCACGCTTCGTTTCTTTTTATCGAATTAGCTGGCCGAAAACTACGCAGATCCGATGGTGGCGCCGGCGTTTTGCTGGTGCGATATTTGAAGTGACGTGTCACGTTCTGGATTGGTATTGTGTGCAGGGCTAGCGTGTCGTGCGCAGTTCTCACCGACGCAGTGGTGGAGGCAGAGCTCCTGGTAAGGAGATCCTGAAATCACCGCAATCTGTCATCCAAACAAGCCGCTCACCTATACACACATATACCTACACACATACATACCCATGCACACATACACACACATACACACACAGACACACATAGATACACACACACATATACCTACACACACACATATATACCTACACACATATATCTACACACCTACTCACTCACCTGTATGCCACGCAAACACATACAAACACACAAACACATTCGAAGCCTGCTGTTGGTCAGTGTGGTGTCTCCCACCATTAACGCTGTGTGGCGGCTGTGTCGGCAGTGTCTGTACAGCTGTTGGTCAGTGTGGTGTCTCCCACCACTAACGCTGTGTGGCGGCTGTGTCGGCAGTGTCTGTACAGCCTGCTGTTGGTCAGTGTGGTGTCTCCCACCACTAACGCTGTGTGGCGGCTGTGTCGGCAGTGTCTGTACAGCCTGCTGTTGGTCAGTGTGGTGTCTCCCACCACTGACGCTGTGTGGCGGCTGTGTCGGCAGTGTCTGTACAGCCTGCTGTTGGTCAGTGTGGTGTCTCCCACCACTAACGCTGTGTGGCGGCTGTGTCGGCAGTGTCTGTACAGCCTGCTGTTGGTCAGTGTGGTGTCTCCCACCACTGACGCTGTGTGGCGGCTGTGTCTGCAGTGTCTGTACAGCCTGCTGGTGGTCAGTGTGGTCATCATGCTGTCGTTGGCCGTAGCCGTGATTGTCCTGCTGGTCACCGGCTCCCCGGCACGATCTTGGGCTGTTCCGGAAAGTCCGCAACAGGTACGTGACTGCGCACGGATATTCCTCACGATCGGACCATGTGTGTCTAGAAACCTGAGTTATCTTACCATACCCGTAGCAAAATAGCCGACACAAAGTGCATAAACATGATGACTTCTGAATTTGCTATGGACTCTTCCTGTGCCGCTCTTTCAGGTGTGTTGCCTGTCCATGCACGGCATGCGATATCAGGGACAGTCGGCATCGTTGCCGGCAGCTCGACCGAATCCATCCGCATGGTGTCAATTCCCACTTTTGGTTACCTTTGTCTGGGGTTGCGGAAGCTCAGTCGGTAGGGCGTGGGACTCATGATCGCAAAATCGTGGGCTCGAATCCGTCAGCTGGCGGGTTTACCAAGTCCACCCTCGACCAATCGGCGTGATAGTTTGGTAACTCTATTTGGCCTAACAATTAAATGCATCGTAAAACAACCCAATGCTCTTTTTCCTAAATACCATCGGTTTTTATTTGCATTAAGGTTACATGATGCAGGGCTGCTGTCATATAGAACATTGGGCGGCATCAAGACAGATGGTAGTACAACAACAGCGAATTTAACGAAGGTCAACGTACATGACATTATAGTATATATATATATATTTACTATAGTGTCATGTACGTTGACCTTCGCTAAATCCATATATATATATATATATATATATATATATATATATATATATATATATATATATATATATATATATAGGAAGGGTTGCATGCACAGATATACCACTAACGATGTGATGGGTGTGTGCATACACGCACATTGTATAAACCGATAGAACATGCCACGCATGTTAAACCCGATATTAAGTCACTGTAAGTAAAGCCATTTACGATAGCAAAACGAACGAACAGAAGAGCATATCTTATTAAAATGCATATAAAACGGTACTTGCTTGCATGCAATCGACGAATCATTCCGGTTTATAATGGTTATGCTGTTAAAGATAATGACCGGTATTTGTTCACTAATATAAGCAAAGAAAATGTTTTCTTGAGGTCACCATGTGAAATAATAATCTTCCATAAAATGAGTAACAAGTTTCAATGCTGAGGCATGCTTGACATGAGACATGACGAGCTCGCTTACCCTTCGGTGAACTGGCTTTGAACACCATGTTCTTTTACCTACGAACATTTCTTTCTTATCCATTCGAGTCAATCACTATGTACTTAATATATGAGTTTCAGTTATCGGGAAAACAGCATGCACATGTCCCGTCTCTCGCTACAGATGTATCCCTGGGTGACTCATGTCTTGTCTCTCGCTACAGATGTATCCCCGGGTGACACATGTCCCGTCTCTCGATACAGATGTATCCCCGGGTGACACATGTCCCATCTCTCGATACAGATGTATCCCCGGGTGACACGTGTCCTGTCCCTCACTACAGATGTATCCCCGGGTGACACGTGTCCTGTATCTCACTACAGATGTATCCCCGGGTGACACATGTCCCGTCTCTCGCTACAGATGTATCCCCGGGTGACACGTGTCCTGTCTCTCACTACAGATGTATCCCAGGGTGACACATGTCCCGTCTCTCGCTACAGATGTATCCCCGGGTGACACGTGTCCTGTCTCTCGCTACAGATGTATCCGTGGGTGACGCATGTCTTGTCTCTCACTACAGATGTATCCCCGGGTGACACGTGTCCCGTCTCTCGATGCAGATGTATCCTCGGGTGACACGTATCCTGTCTCTCGCTACAGATGTATCCGTGTGTGACGCATGTCTTGTCTCTCGCTACAGATGTATCCCCGGGTGACACATGTCCCGTCTCTCACTACAGATGTATCCCCGGGTGACACGTGTCCTGTCTCTCACTACAGATGTATCCCCGGGTGACACATGTCCCGTCTCTCACTACAGATGTATCCCTGGGTGACGCATGTCTTGTCTCTCGCTACAGATGTATCCCCGGGTGACACATGTCCCGTCTCTCGATACAGATGTATCCCCGGGTGACACATGTCCCATCTCTCGATACAGATGTATCCCCGGGTGACACGTGTCCTGTCCCTCACTACAGATGTATCCCCGGGTGACACGTGTCCTGTATCTCACTACAGATGTATCCCCGGGTGACACATGTCCCGTCTCTCGCTACAGATGTATCCCCGGGTGACACGTGTCCTGTCTCTCACTACAGATGTATCCCCGGGTGACACGTGTCCTGTCTCTCACTACAGATGTATCCCAGGGTGACACATGTCCCGTCTCTCGCTACAGGTGTATCCCCGGGTGACACGTGTCCTGTCTCTCGCTACAGATGTATCCGTGTGTGACGCATGTCTTGTCTCTCGCTACAGATGTATCCCCGGGTGACACATGTCCCGTCTCTCACTACAGATGTATCCCCGGGTGACACGTGTCCTGTCTCTCACTACAGATGTATCCCCGGGTGACACATGTCCCGTCTCTCACTACAGATGTATCCCCGGGTGACACGTGTCCTGTCTCTCACTACAGATGTATCCCCGGGTGACACGTGTCCTGCCTCTCACTACAGATGTATCCCCGGGTGACACATGTCCCGTCTCTCGCTACAGATGTATCCCCGGGTGACACGTGTCCTGTCTCTCGCTACAGATGTATCCGTGGGTGACGCATGTCTTGTCTCTCGCTACAGATGTATCCCCGGGTGACACGTGTCCCGTCTCTCACTACAGATGTATCCCCGGGTGACACGTGTCCTGTCTCTCGCTACAGATGTATCCCTGGGTAACACCAACTGCGCTGATATAGCTGGAGTATAGCTTTGTATCTTCTGACAGGGCACTTGCTCCTTCCAATGTTGGCTTTTCCCCACAACAGTTTCAGCTTTTAGCATGGAACCCTATGAGATAAGTTCTCCCAATTCATTTGCCCCGCCCCCCCCCCCATTACCCGCATGTATTGTTCCCTCCCCTATTATTTTGCAGGAGCTACACGTATACTCTATAGGGATACAGTGGAAATTATGTGAAAGAGGAAATCGCATAAACAGGTGCCATGGATTGTAAAATTAGCATGGTACCAGCAATTGGACTTTCGGACATGTTGAAGGCACCTTACATTTGGCCCATTAAGATCGCCTTTAATGGAATATCTCTGTATGATTTTAGCTGATCTGGATTATATTTGTGGATATGATGTGCACTTCAAAAGTTTTTACAGCATTCATTTTATTTCAAGGCAGACAGTGCATTTCATTGATTGTAATAACTCACCAACTTCCCCAAGTTGGTTCAGATGCAAATATGTCCTGACTAATATATTTATAAGAAAATTAGTCCGAATTCTTGTTGGGTAGTTTTTATGGACCAGGATTATATTCCCGAACAGAACTTGTTGCGTGAATACTGGCCCAACCACCCGATCCATGAATTTCAGTTCAATGACATAATTTTGGCCGAGACTAACGTGCCGTCAATACACTAATTTGGCCGCTTCAGTAACTCATCCCCGACCTTATCAGGCCAGTCACCAACTGACCCTCCACCAGTCACCAACTGACCCTCCGCCAGTCACCAACTGACCCTCCGCCAGTCACCAACTGACCCTCCACCAGTCACCAACTGACCCTCCACCAGTCACCAACTGACCCTCCACCAGTCACCAACTGACCCTCCGCCAGTCACCAACTGACCCTCCGCCAGTCACCAACTGACCCTCCACCAGTCACCAACTGGCCCTCCACCAGTCACCAACTGACCCTCCGCCAGTCACAATGACCCTCCACCAGTCACCAACTGACCCTCCACCAGTCACCAACTGACCCTCCGCCAGTCACCAACTGACCCTCCACCAGTCACCAACTGACCCTCCACCAGTCACCAACTGACCCTCCGCCAGTCACCAACTGACCCTCCACCAGTCACCAACTGACCCTCCACCAGTCACCAACTGACCCTCCGCCAGTCACCAACTGACCCTCCACCAGTCACCAACTGACCCTCCACCAGTCACCAACTGACCCTCCGCCAGTCACCAACTGACCCTCCACCAGTCACCAACTGACCCTCCACCAGTCACCAACTGACCCTCCACCAGTCACCAACTGACCCTCCGCCAGTCACCAACTGACCCTCCGCCAGTCACCAACTGACCCTCCACCAGTCACCAACTGACCCTCCGCCAGTCACCAACTGACCCTCCACCAGTCACCAACTGACCCTCCGCCAGTCACCAACTGACCCTCCCAGCCGGGTCTAAATGCAAGCGCGTGAAGCGACCCGAACCTGTCTCGCCAGGAAAGGGGAGAGCTGTGCAGGTCAGCACTATAGCCAAATGAGTTACCGGGGCGGCAAATTGTTTAGATTGTTCAAGGGCATATTGACGGAGGTCTCCTAATGGGTGATAGGTGCATGGAAGCGCATGATGAGATCGTATGTTGCACATATGTTGCACGCGTATAATGTTGCACATATGCTGCACACATGTGATTCTGCATATATGCTGCACACATGTGATCCTGCACATATGCTGCACACATGTGATGCTGCACATGTGCTGCACACATGTGATGCTGGACATGTGCTGCACACATGTGATGCTGGGCATGTGCTGCACACATGTGATGCTGCACATGTGCACATGTGATGCTGGACAGCCCACATGTGATGCTCGACATATGCTGCACACATGTGATGCTGGACATGTGCTGCACACATGTGATGCTGCACATGTGCTGCACACATGTGATGCTGGACATGTGCTGCACACATGTGATGCTGGACATGTGCTGCACACATGTGATGCTGGACATGTGCTGCACACATGTGATGCTGCACATGTGCTGCACACATGTGATGCTGGACATGTGCTGCACACATGTGATGCTGCACATGTGCTGCACACATGTGATGCTGGACATGGCTCACAATGTGATGCTCCACATAGCTGCACAGTGATGCTGGACATGTGCTGCACACATGTGATGCTGCACATGTGCTGCACACATGTGATGCTGGACATGTGCTGCACTAACCTGTGATGCTGGACATGTGCTGCACACATGTGATGCTGCACATGTGCTACACACATGTGATGCCGGACATGTGCTGACACTTCGATGACCACATAACCGCTGCAGCCTGTGACTGCTGGACACTTCGAGACCACTAACCGTGATGTGGCCGACTCTTGGTACTTCGAGACCACTAACCGCTGTGGCCGACTCTTGGTACTTCGAGACCACTAACCGTTGTGGCCGACTCTTGGTACTTCGAGACCACTAACCGCTGTGGCCGACTCTTGGTACTTCGAGACCACTAACCGTTGTGGCCGACTCTTGGTACTCGAACCGCCTCGCGGAAACCTACAAAAGCTTTATTCGGTGTCATGTGAGTGATATGGCCTTAAAACATTATGGTTTTCAAATGTATCTCGATCTATTTTGCGATCACTCTGGATACCCTTTCGTGTTAGAAATGGCAACCATGTTGTGTATTGGTGATACACTTACGTAGCGCAGTTTGCATTCGCCGCCCAATTCTTAGAATTGCCTTTAAGCTCAAATAACTACTTAACCGACTTGCCCACTTATAGGGCGGCGAATTCTCAAGGGGATGAATGATACGCAAAAACGCTCATATTGTCATGTTTGTTAACTTGTCGCTGGGTTTCGGTTCTCATGCGTGCCTGTCGTGTATGTCTTTCTTACGTCTGACGTCTAGCATGTCTGTTCCTTGCACGCGTGCCGAATTGATAAGCCAAGACAAATTTATAAATTAGACGAAGGTAGACCCCAAGTTTCGTCGCGTACAGAAGTTGAAAACAAATGCTGCAGCTATGTATTTTTCTAAAGTGCAATCATCACGGGAAGGGACTAATTGTACACCAGTAGTTGAACGTATACGAGATATGGCAAGGCATGAATGTGCAGTATGTCGTGTTTCTTCTGGGTATCGATGTGTGGATTTTTTATGTTTCCTATTGTTTTTCATGAAAAACACTACTCCATTGCATTAAGCTAAAGAAGGCAACACCTTTCATTCGAAGGCGACGTAATGTTCAGATCGAATGCTAGCCTTTCACACTGCCGAAGAAAGCAGTGTGGAAGGATTACGCTTACGTTAAAGTAAGTCTTCCTTACCAGCTTCCTGCGCACCACCTAACGTAAAATATCAGCATGTAGATGTGTCTTAACTCGCATCCTTCTTGTTAGATCCTCACCTCATCTCGAGAGGAAGGTGGGATCATTGTATACCCTTCTAAAATCAAAACTAAGCGTCGCAAGAAAACGAAAGAGGCGTCATCGAAAAGCGCTCGACGAGTAGGGCCAGAAATCTCCGAAAAAAGTGTCCCCTCAAAAAGTAGCATCACTAGGAGGGCTTATGAGGTCACAACTGACGTCATGCCGTGGGCTCTGGGGAGTATATTTTGAGGCCAATTTTAAAACAAAAGCATATTTGGAGTCATAAAATGAGGGCGAAATCAACCATGGTTCCAAATTGTTCGCCCACCAAATCATAAATGTTTTATTTTATAGCTGCAACTTTTCAATCGTTTTGTATTTTATTTTATTCCTCTAGTGGGTAGAACGCACCGAAAACCATTGTTTTCAGTAAGCTTAGTCCCATGAGAACGGCTTTCTGTAGCCATAATCTTTTATTTCAGTCCTAATAGGCAAACACGTAAAATAAATAAGTTATGAACTATGCAAAAATTCACAAATTCATCCAGTCCGTTGTGTTGCATCCCTAAAGACAACTAAACGCTGAACGTTTCGTTCACATACACAGCCGTTAAAGCGTGACGATTGGCTACACTTCTTTTAGGGTTGACCTCACTCAACCTTCACTAACTCAGTGGCCGTGGTTGACCTAACCTGAAAAATATGCACACAACATGTCAAATTTATCTGTGAAAATGCATGTCAAACTTCGCGCTCAATTTTTTTTTGTACCGTACAACCTGCCGCGCACCAGTTTTTTTTTCACTAGCCGCGAGAACCTTAGGGGGAGAAGGTGGAAAAAGACACACGAGACGACTCGGGCTGATTCTCGGATTCTTACCAAAGGACAAAAATATTTCGTCTTTAGTCACTGGAATGGGAACGAGGAAAGCAAGCAATCTTAAATAGGACTGACAAGTTGTAATTCCCACCCTAATCCCAAGGATAATATTCTGCCTGATGATAATTTTTATGTTTTTTAGCGATGGCAGTCAGGCATGCTTTGCCCTCGAATCATACATAGCTTTTTATGGATGTTTTTTGCCCGCAAGCTAAATATGACCTATACTGATACGGTCCCCCAGCAACGCGAGCAAGTACTATGGCTCCTGTTTGTCTTCAATTAAAAATATGTTAAATAATGAGTCGTAGATGGATGGCCACCACAAACCAAATATGAACAACACCGGCCACTGAACTTGCAATGACTGAAGATAATCGGCGTCTCCGACCACCTGGCGGCAAAGCTCGCGGGTGAACAGCGTCTCGCCAAACTCCAGCCAAAGAGAACAAGCAGTTTGACAGACGAAACTTGCAACTCTCACCCGCGACAGTCTTCAGCATGCTTGGTATGCCTTTACCAGTAATTATTGATTGATGTTTTAGCTGTGTCGAGTGTCAGCAAACTATCCCAAGATAACATTTATGTTAATACTCTTGAATAATGTCGCATCCGAAAAAATAATTATAAACTTTAACTCAAGTTAACACTAAATATAAACTGCATGCGCTGCGCGGAATAAGCACAGCGGGCCTTGGTACGCAACGTATGTATCGTCATGTTGTGGATGCAAAACTGGTCTCAAACAGCGTACTACTGCTCATGAACTGATGACAAACTGGGTACAGTTAAAGAACAACAGTGCAAGTGTGGCTGATCTAGCCACCAGCCAATGACAAATCGGAGTGATTTGTACCTATGCCACCAAAGGGGAGAATGATACTACCAAACCGATGGTTTTGACAGTGTTTATATAGCTCATTGACTTAGTATATAATGATTATATAGTATAGATAGTGATTTATATAGTTCATTCTTTCAGAAGAATGGCACTGGAAACTTGAATATTCTCCTCCCCAAAGGATTATGTTGCCTCAGAGCCCTGGATTGTCCGTCTCAGTTTGGCGTGTTCTGCTGAGCACCTTGGTATTGCATGTCAGGCGGGCTCGTATAGCGTAACCCGCCATGTTTCAGGCCAAACATCTTTTAAATGTCACCGGTGAGAAGCAGCCAGAAAAATCCGCCAAGGCCAGGGCGAAGAACGTTACGAAAGCCAGCACAAAAGGAGCTGTACTGACCGTCCCGACGGCCGCACCGCCAGTGACGGCGGCGGCTCCGGCTAAGGTCGCTGTGAACCGACGGCGGCCGACAGCCAATCCGCGAATTGTTACGGTGGTCACCAGCGCTCCGACAGCGGCCAGCACGGTGGAGCCGGCGGCTGGGGCTGCCACCACCACGTCCCGGCCGAGCTCCACCACTCCACCGGCCCCCCACCGACGGCCCACGGCCACTCCTGAGCCAGGCACCACTCCACCGGCCCCCCACCGACAGCCCACGGCCACTCCTGAGCCAGGCACCACTCCACCGGCCCCCCACCGACAGCCCACGGCCACTCCTGAGCCAGGCACCACTCCACCGGCCCCCCACCGACAGCCCACGGCCACTCCTCAGCCAGGCGACAATGCCGGCCACGTTGTCGTCACGCCCAGACGTACCGCCGTCACCTCCGCTGCTGAGAGCGCCACCAAACGTGCCGCGCACACTCTGTCGACTGGTGGCGGTGCCAGTACAACAGCACGCCCCGAATACACCCCGTCGACTGGTGATGGTGCCAATACAACAGCACGCCCCGACTACACCCCGTCGACTGGTGATGGTGCTAGTACAACAGCACGCCCCGAGTACACCCCGTCGACTGGTGATGGTGCTAGTACAACAGCACGCCCCGAGTACACCCCGTCGACTGGTGGCGGTGCCAGTACAACAGCACGCCCCGACTACACCCCGTCGACTGGTGATGGTGCTAGTACAACAGCACGCCCCGAGTACACCCCGTCGACTGGTGGCGGTGCCAGTACAACAGCACGCCCCGACTACACCCCGTCGACTGGTGATGGTGCTAGTACAACAGCACGCCCCGACTACACCCCGTCGACTGGTGACGGCGCCAATATAACAGCACGCATCGGACACGTGCCCGCCAAGACCGGCGCCGACAAAACCAGCCAGGCGAGTGAACGCCCTGGGAAGCCACGCAGCGGCGGATCACGACTGTGGGCTTCTATCACCGGCTGGTTTTCCTCACTGGGAAGATCCATACGTAACATTTTCTCGCCTTCTAAAAAGCGCCCTCCTGTCGGCACCATTTCCGCCCGGGGCGGTAACTCGACGGTGAGAGAGGCCGCCGCTGGTGTTGGCGGCGCCGGCAACGGATCTGACGTCACAGCTGCGGCCGCCCACCACACCAAGGGTAAACCAGGGGGAAACGCCGCCTGGGAGCCGCTTCAGGTGCCTTGCCTTCCGGTGCTATCGCTCAGCTGCATACTATTGCTCTGGTGCATGCCGTTACCTCTGTTGCATGGCGCCACTGCCGCTGCCAACTATTGCTGCGCCACGGTTGTGCTTATTGATGACTACCAGCTCTATCAGTGGCACCACTGGTCTGCTGCTTATTGATGACTACCAGCTGTACGAGTGGCACCAGCTGTACGAGTGGCACCAGCTGTATCAGTGGCACCACTGGTCTGCTGCTTATTGATGACTACCAGCTGTACGAGTGGCACCAGCTGTACCAGTGGCACCAGCTGTATCAGTGGCACCAGCTGTATCAGTGGCACCAGCTGTACCAGTGGCACCAGCTGTACCAGTGGCACCAGCTGTACCAGTGGCACCAGCTGTACCAGTGGCACCAGCTGTACCAGTGGCACCAGCTGTACCAGCTGTACCAGTGGCACCACCTGTACCAGTGGCACCAGCTGTATCAGTGGCACCAGCTGTACCAGTGGTACCACTGGTCTGCACGCACATCTCTACACGCATTCAGAAACGGTAGAAATCACCAACTTTTGAGGGAAACCCGCCAGAAACGGCGATTTTTCCTTCTAAATCTGTGAAAATGTGCAAAAGTAGGCTTAATCAGGCTGATGTTATCTGTCGTAATTCATTGAGTTTATAGAAATTCAAGGTTGTTGCTGAAATACATTCCCCCAACCGTTTTGCCCTTCCAAGATCATTTATTGCACCTGCCAACTTGGATTTATTAATTCGCCAAAGAGTTGCGGCACCAGCAGAGGCGCAGCCAGGAAGGGGGAAGGGCACACTCAACTGTGCCCTACACATGTCATTCAGTTTAGAGTTGCAATATGTAGCTCCTATGCGTCACATAGTTGAGCATGGCTCCATACAACACGTGTAGCGGTATTCGGCGCATAAGTAAATAACACTGACACCATCTGAAACCAACCTGGAATGGTCCACCCTTTGACCTCACATGATCGCCATTGGTTACATATTTGAATATAGCTCTATGTGGCACGCATAGCTATAGCTCGGCGTGTCAAGAAGTACTGTGGAGACCATTTTCTCAAATTCGTCATAGTCCACCGTTGAATCCGAATGTGAACACGAACATGAGCTGTTTGGCTCGAGTTTATGGTAGGGTGTGGGTAGGGCGGGATTTATGGATGCAGTAGTGTTTGGGGCGGTGCGGGATAAATGGATGCAGTAGTGTGTAAGGTAGAGCGGGATATATGGATGCGATAATGCGTGGGGCAGTGCGGGATAGATGGATACAGTAGTGTGTGGGGCAGGGCGGGATATATGGATACAGTAGTGTGTGGGGCAGGGCGGGATATATGGATGCAGTAGTGTGTGGGGCAGGGCGGGATATATGGATGCAGTAGTGTTTGGGGCAGGGCGGGATAGATGGATGCGTTAATGTGTGGGGCGGTGCGGGATAGATGGATGCGGTAATGTGTGGGGCGGTGCGAGATAGATGAATGCGGTAATGTGTGGGACGGTGCGAGATAGATGAATGCGGTAATGTGTGGGACGGTGCGGGATAGACGGATAGACGGATGCTGTAGTGCCGCTGCAAACCCACTCGCCACGACTGGTGTGGTTTTTCAAATTCCTGCGAAATTGTCAAGTTCACCAATTGTTTTTTTCTTAACCCATTGGGCTGTGGAAAAACGCCATTCTTTTTTGTTGTCATAAACTAAGTATTACTCTAGGTGGCGCTTTTCCCCGCATCCCTGTAGGTACAAATGGAATATTTATAACACCCAATGGTGTATTTATAACACCTAGATGATGCACAGCCACCATCACGTCAGGCTCAAGCACCACCTGTTAACACCAAACTGCAGCCTTGTGGTTTGCCACTGCACCTGTCTGCTACACACCACCGCAGACACGTCTGCGCCGAACGGCACGTGGCACGTACGTCCGGCCGACGCTGCGGCACGTGCTGCGGCACGTGCTGCAGCTCAGCAGAGGCGTCACGCGCCAATATTGCCACACAACTGCGTACCGCACCGCCGGCTGCTGGTCGGACTGCCAGTGCAGCTCCGCCGGGTGCTGGTCGGACTGCCAGTGCAGTTCCGCCGGGTGCTGGTCCGACTGCCAGTGCAGCCGCCGGGCTGGTCACTGTCGTGCAGTTCCGCCGGGTGCTGGTCCGACTGCCAGTGCAGTTCCGCCGGGTGCTGGTCAGACTGCCAGTGCAGTTCCGCCGGGTGCTGGTCAGACTGCCAGTGCAGTTCCGCCGGCTGCTGGTCAGACTGCCAGTGCAGTTCCGCCGGGTGCTGGTCAGACTGCCAGTGCAGTTCCGCCGGGTGCTGGTCGGACTGCCAGTGCAGCTCCGCCGGGTGCTGGTCCGACTGCCAGTGCAGTTCCGCCGGCTGCTGGTCAGACTGCCAGTGCAGCTCCGCCGGGTGCTGGTCGGACTGCCAGTGCAGTTCCGCCGGGTGCTGGTCGGACTGCCAGTGCAGTTCCGCCGGGTGCTGGTCGGACTGTCAGTGCAGTTCCGCCGGGTGCTGGTGGGACTGCCAGTGCAGTTCCGCCGGCTGCTGGTCGGACTGTCAGTGCAGTTCCGCCGGGTGCTGGTGGGACTGTCAGTGCAGTTCCGCCGGCTGCTGGTCGGACTGTCAGTGCAGTTCCGCCGGGTGCTGGTCGGACTGTCAGTGCAGTTCCGCCGGGTGCTGGTGGGAGTGTCAGTGCAGTTCCGCCGGGTGCTGGTGGGACTCAGGCAGTCTCCGCCGGCTGCTGGTCGGACTGTCAGTGCAGTTCCGCCGGGTGCTGGTGGGACTGCCAGTGCAGTTCCGCCGGCTGCTGGTCGGACTGCCAGTGCAGTTCCGCCGGGTGCTGGTGGGACTGCCAGTGCAGTTCCGCCGCGCCGGCCAGTGACGCGTGGCAGCAACGATGACAGTTATGGCCTAACTAAACAGGGAGTCGAGGGGTAGAACTGAATCTGAATCTGAAAGAACTGAATGCCCGTCGCATTTCAGAGTCCAAAAAGAATGCGCGGCGTTGACTGTCCGTTTGAAACACAAAATAAATAAGAGAGCGCAGAAAATTACAGGGCATACTGGCCTTAGCACCAGAACGTTTTTTTTCTGTTGATGGGGAGGGGGACACCGGAATAACAGTTCCTGCAGTGACAGATTACGACTAAACTACTGACGACATGCTGTTAAGCCCCTGACGACAACTTTGTGTGCCGTGGGGTTCAGTTATCAAGGTAATCAAACCACCAGTTTCTCCAATACGGCACCTCAAGGGGGTAGCCAGGATTCGCTCAAAGGAAGAGGGAGGGAGGTGATCTGGTAGGGACTCCAGGGATTGTGGGACCCTCCATGTGCACTAACTAAAATATAATTACATTGTCCCCACACTTAGGCCTTATTGTGACACTTACTAAGGCCTCTTGATCCTTGGGAATGTATTGTGACCCCCTATTAAGTCCTCTGGATCCTTGGGACTGCTAGTGGATTCTCTGAACCCTATATTTCTAGGGCAGCGAGTGTATTTCCTGTACTTCCTGGACCCTCTTGAGGTGCCTGGCTAGACGTCTGAGTGGCTTCTGCTGGTCCTTACCAGGTGCTCCATGCCCATCGTTCCTCCGGAGGATGACGGATGATTGAGATGATCACGCCCTTTGCTGCTTTTGGATGACGGGTCCCGGAGGGGCACCGCCAGGTGTTTTCGTCTGAGGAACGCCTGCCTGAAGGTCTGAGGGGCCCACAGCGGCCCCTCATGGTTCCGACCTCCAAGAGGGAATGCTACTTCCTGCATCCTCATGGCTAAATCCATGCGGTATCAACACATCAAATGGTCACAGGGGTGACTACAACAGCAGGAATATCAAGCTTCATATCACCCTGTCCCGCTGTATATTCCCTTTTTGTACCTACACATCACAGGGGTGACTACAGCAACAGGAGTATCGAGCTTATCATTATCCTGTCCTTCCATTTAGTCCCTTACATTGCCTACACAGCACAGAG
>JAOTOL010000551.1:0-83828 GCA_034440575.1 Imbricaverruca yamaguchii | reverse complement strand
GGCCAACATTTAAATGGTGAGCAAGTGGCCACCCAAAGCATGTGAAGTTACACTCCTGGAACCTGGTACCCATCAGTGGACCCACCCACTATAAGAAACCAAGCTTGTGGATTTATAATACTCGGTTTCGAATGGTGTTAAAGACATCCTTTCATTTCTTATTTACGATTTTGAATCCTAATAGGTATCTTAACCACCAAAGAAGAAGTGCCAACAAGCCTTAAGATACATCCATGATCGAAAGCCGTTACATCGCAAGGAACATATCTCCACTTTACCACGTCGCGCAAACAATTTCCTCCTTTCTATATTATTAACCTATTAAGTCTTTCCGATCAGATCCCCACACACCGTCTCGGGAGGGGGATTCTTATTTTCCCACCTCTAATTTCGAAACTAGGCGTTGCATGGAAACGAAATTAAAGCCGTCATTTTGTAGCTAATGGTTTGGGCCAGCATCAAGTAAAGCATGGCATGTTTATTTATGGATCTGACTGTTTTAGAGCATTTATATATTAAGGGTCTTGGGATTTGATTTTTGCGGCATGTTGCCATACTGGGATTAAAAACTATTTGATGATGTAGATGGAAGGAAATGTGTCCAGTTTTCCTTCTCGCAAAGCATGTACAACTTTTGGAGCAAAGTTTGTATCGTGCCTAAGGCATCCAGTTCACCGGCGGCAAGCTAACATGTGGTCTGACAGCCGACAACATGGGTGATTAATTATGTCATCAACTGCAACATATAACTTGAGTTCTTGCCACTAAATATGGTTTGTTTGTGTGTGAATCTAAGTGACGTTCGTGCAACTACAAATCCTTTGGAACTGAGTCTTTTGGGCCGACCGTTGAAATGTTGGGATTGAAGATAATTACCCAGAAAGATAGAACAAAATATCTTGCACGGCACGAAGAAGCATGTCACAAAACGTCCGAAGGAACGCTTTGATCTTGCGCTAGGCACCTATGTCACACTGGCTGAAAATAGTAATGTCCTGACTTTCGACAGCATTAGTCGTGCATGACACCATGTTGTATAGCACATGGTGTAGGTCAGTTTGAAAACAAATATGGCGATATGTGTCCACGGGACAGATTTTGGAAGATCCTGTCATTGACGAAGTGTTGATAAATTATTTTTCCCTGACCTTTGCCACCTTCGGATTCGTTTAGTTTACTTTAGTCATTTGGGCTTTAGGGCGCATCGACCAGGGTTGATCATTCGTGCCCATAACGTTTTTCCTAGTGCTTCACGGTAGGGAAAAGTATTACCTTGGTGTGTACGTAGTTTGGAAGTTAATCGTTGCGGTCTCTCCTCCCCACACATAATGAAATTGGTGATTGTTGAGAAGTGGTCCCTAGCAGGAAGTAGGCATATACGTGGGCGAGGGTGGGGGTTCCGAGCTGCCCACTTCGCCGCAGTGTCCGCGCGCTCGTTTCCCCACACCCCGATGTGGCTTGGGATCCAGCATAAGCGGACGATTGTTCCTCGTCTTTCCAACGCAGTAATTCGTATGAGAATGTCGAGTAGAAGGGGGTCCGACGGATAAAATGTAGTCAGTGCCAAGAGGCTGCTAAGGGAGTCCGATAGAATCACATAGCTAGCGTCCTGAGAAACCTCTATGAATGACAATGCTTTCACGATCGCAATACGTTCGGAGCTTTACACAGAGACATACACAGGTAGGGTGAACGAACGTACAGCAGTACCACACAAAACACACCCCTCGTGGTACTCTTGAGCATCAGTAAAATATGTTAAGAGTCCAGGTCTCCATCGTTCTCAGCCGACACAGTGGTGCCGGGATATCTCCTTTGCGCATGTCTGATATAGACACGTCAATTGGAGATGAAATCAGTTCCCAAAATACCAATGCTATTTGTATCGGTATTTTTGTACTCTCATCACTCGGCGCACTCTCACTCTACTATTTTTAAACAGGTTCTGTATCCGCGTACAAAATGGCAATGTCTTCTGGTTCTGCCCATTGGAAAAAAGTCTCAAGATACGGCGGGAGAAAACTGCGTCATAATTGGATGCCTGGGAAACTGCCGCAGCCTACACGCATATCGCAGACCCAACATTTCATGACTCAAAGCTAGCGGTGGTTCATTCGCCTCTGCTGTCAGGCTCGCAGGCAGCCGGTGAGGTTCTGAAGTCCCCAGTAATAATACGTAGTGATAAATGGTGCACTGCACCAGGTTCGCAGTCTGAACTACCGCACTAACGAAGCCTAAAGCTAAATTGGTATAGAACTAGGTGTTGACAAACTTGGAACCGTCACCTACACACTATGTATATGTATATATATATATATATATATATATATATATATATATATATATATATATTTACGTATTCCTTTGTATTGCTATTTGTATACGAATGTATTAAAAGGTTATATCGCCTGTAAGCATCCTGTACGTCACTATCAAGGAGACCAAATTGGATCCAAGCACCCAAGGGGTGCTAAATGTGCTAGCACCGTAGGCGAACCATACTCCAGAGGTGCTGGTTTTTTGCGTGAGAAAAGTATAGAACCCTGTGGGTGCTAAATCGCAAGCACCCCATGGGTACTCATTTCAATATTCGTCCTCCATCGGCCGCAGGTCGCTGGCGGCGTCGCTCGCGGCCCGCGGCCTGCCGCCGCTTCCGGCCTTCATGGTGTGGCTGGGCGCGAAAATGTTCCCCCGAACGTTAATCGGCCCCAACGTCAAAGTTACAGGCCGATTTTCATATCTGAAGCGATAGGCGATGTACCTGGTATGATCTCCACCACAATTGTAGTTGAGGCCGACAGGTTCCCTCCATATAGTGTTCAAGGACATTACGATCATAGGCTTTGAATACAAGGAATTAATCATCACCATGAATTTCCCCTGCACAATATTGTCATGACAGAACCGATGTTGCTTTGTATTGACCAGGGTAAGGACATTATTTTGCCGTGACGTCGCGCGGTGGCCTTCTTGGTAGCAACTGTTGTCGTTTGACGAGTATGAAGACGTGCCAGAATCCCAATAATGGCTGAAATTTTCATGTCGAATGTTAAAAATGACAGGGTTGGATATATAAAGAATAGCTTGAGTATCGCATAAGAAGGTAGCTAATTTATTCCAATTGATTTCAAACCATTAGAAATGAATTCGCTGGGGTAGGACATATCGGATAAAATTAAGTCAATGCATTGTGGTACTTGGACACAACTGCTATAATTCAATGTAGAAATGACAGGGTAAAAACTTCATGGAAGTTATTCAAGATGATCTCAAAACGTAGCACGCACGATCTTCGTTTAGCTAAGAGCATTGGTAATTGTCAGCGAATAGCATAGAGGCTGTATAACGGATTTTATCGGGAGAACCTGAATGGCGAATTGCTTCCATTTAGTTTTGAGAGCAACGTCAGGAGTTCAAATTAAAAAATACGGTGGGATCAAATTAAAGGGATTTGATAGTGGAACGAACATTCACATCATAGGTGAGCTTGTTTCAATGTTTTTCAATACTGCCCATTGGAACTTGATGCATCTCCTATAAAAGCTAGAGCGTGGCATTAACTCGTCCCGTCTCGGGGGGGACTTCAACCGTCGCCCCTACCCCCCCCCCCCCCTCAGGTTTTTTTTCGCGGATAGCGGACGAATGGCGTGAGGCAGCGCGCCAAAATTTGGCATACCTTTTCCCGCATCAAATTGACATGCAGTTTCAAAATTTTGAAGTCGGTTCATCTAGGTTCAACGAGTTAGCCAAGATCAAGTGAGGTCACCTCCAAAAAACGTTCAACCAGTCGTCACGCTTTAACGGATATAAATATTTTAATGAAACTTTCAGTGTTTCGTTATCTTTATGGACGCAACAAAACTTACGAGTGGAATTTTTCTTTTTTTACGTTTTGACTACATATAAATTTTGCATATTGATCACTTCCAATTCAAATGGAAGGTACTGGCTAAAGTAAGTATTTTGTTTTAGGGGAAGTTGACTTCCAACAACGTTTCTCTCTCTGCTCTACCCATTGGAAAAGGAAAATTAAAGAAAACTTGAAAACTTAAAATTTTGAAGTAAAATAAATATTTTAAAAAGTTCGGGGCCAAAACTTTATGGCCCTGGTCGATTTCGCTGTCCTTTTCTGATTCTAAATAATTGTTTTCCCACATCCCAAAAATGAACTCTCCAGAGCCAAAAACATAATGTAAGTCGTGAAAAGTTGTGAAATTCATTGAATTGTTTTGGGAGTGGATTCGGACCCTACTCGTCGAACGCTTTCCGATGAACCTCTTTCGTTTTCGTGCGACGCTTAGTTTGGATCTTTAGATGGGGGTTACTATCCGCCCCCCCCCCCCCCCTGAGACGGGGTGTGAGGATCTGACCGGAGAGACGACGCGGGTTAATCATAGCAAGCCCACTCTGGTGGTGTTCTTTCACAAACCCACCACCAGAGCGACGCCACCAGCATTATGTCCGCTCATGACGCCTGCATTGTCTCCAACACGATTTCTCTCGATTTGTCCCTGACGAAGAAAGGAAGCAAGAGGAAGTAGAGCCAAGTCTATTTCCAAGATTATAATTATCCAAGTGACCAGACGTTGACGCCACATTGGACATTACCAAGAGCCCTTGATGACGTGGTTTCGGCGACGCAGCTAATGCACTATTGTAGAGTAGCTAGGAATCTGGGCAATACATATAGTAGTTGCAATCCTTTCTTCTTTTTCTCTTTCCGGTCAGATCCTCACATCCCGTCTCGGAGGGGGAGGGTCCTTGCATACACCCCTCTAATTTCCAAACTAAGCGTTGCAAAAAAACGAAAGTGATTCCATCGGAAAGTCCTCGACCAGCAGCGCTCAACCCACCCCAAATATTGTCCCCATCCAAAATATCACGTGACTAGGGGCTTCATGTGTTCACAACTGATGCTATTTTTGTTATCGGAGTTCATTTTGGGGGACATTAAACAATATACATTATTTGTAGTAAAAAAGGAACGCGAAGTGGACCATGACTCTAACGTTTTTCTCCCGCCCAAAAAAAGCATCCTTTTATATTTTTTTCAATGCTTTAAGTTTTGAGTTTCACTTTATTCTATTCTAATCTTTTCTAAACAAAGGAGTCGACCACCATCCGTTATTTTCAGTCAACATGCCATAAATATGCTTACTTTAGCCAACATCTTGGATTTTAGTCCTAATGGGAAGATATCCAAAACAAATGTGCTATCAAAACGAGTACATTCCGACATTCCTTTGGTGAGTTTTGTTGCATCTCTAAAGATAAGCATTTGCCGAAAGTTTCATTCAATTATCTTTATTTATTCAAGTGTGGCAATTGGTTGAACTTTTTGGAGGTGATCTTACCTAAATAACCTTCAAAAACTCGTTGACGGGAGATGACCTAACCTGAATACCTTTACACAGCATTCCAAATTCATTTGGGAAAAAACGTACCAAATTTCCTCGCGCTGCCGCACGTCGTCTTTTTCACTATCTGCGGAAAGCCGTAGGCGCTCATATTGTCCCCCCCCCCCAGAGAAGCTTAACCTCATGGTTAAACTTCTGTTTGTTTGTTTATTGGGTGGTTCACGACGCCCTTTATGCACATTCACGGCTAATGGCGCCGCCCACACCGTTTCGCCGATGGGCCACGGGATTGGGAAATGTCCTAGTGTCGAACACGGTACCTCTGGTACCCAGAGCCCGACATCTTAGCCACTCGGCCATCCCCGCCCCTGGTTAAACTGAATTGTCTGTATTTAAATAAACGTTTCATAGGAATGCTTACAGAGACTCACGTATGCGTTGCTCCGCTTTCGCTCACACCAAAGCGGCCATGCACGGAACAAATGCATGCCTGCGTCATCGTGCGTGGAAGAAATGTTCGTGGCTGGGCGTGGGAGAAAACTTGGTCGCCGCGTACGAGAGAAATCTTCATCGTCGGGCTAGCATGAAGTGACACGTTGGACATGGATTCAACATTAAAGTTAACCACAGCCAGACAAGGTTAAGACAGTCTTTCTCCATCAACAGGGTAATACAACACTGGAACCAGCTGCCAGCAACCATTGTCAGTAACAGCACATTGAACATCTTTACAAACAGCATAGACAATCACAATAAGAATATAGGGCTTGCTTTTCAGTATTCCAGGGAGGACTGATCGACGGATTTGGTGGGCAACTGGTTGAGTGTCCAAAATGCAACCAAGAAGGGCCCTTGTGGCTCATAGTTGCGCTGATCTTTTATGTCTTTATGTCTTATGTCTTTGACATGGTGGGTGGCGGATGCGGAACATCAAACCACACTCGTTTCATCACGTGCAAACCCAGTCAGCAGTGCACTGCGGCTCATGCGTGGCTAGGCGAGTTGACCAGCTAGCCACTGCCGGGACACAGATAAAACACAGCCAGTATCACCTGAATACTGCAGCCACGCCGGCCCACGCGCAGTCCTGGTGCGGCTAACTGGCGAAACTGTCCCGGCCGCAGAAATATGGTCGCATGTTGGCCACGCATGAACCATACTTGCGGTTCACACGAGTACCGGGCGTGGCTAACCAGCGACTGCCAGGCATGTGGGCCGCACGTGTGTTCCCCAAATAGAACCGGCTCCTGAGGCGGCCAGTGTCCAGCGAGCTACACCATCTGGGTCGTCGCACGCGCTACAACAGAACAAGGCAGCAGACGCAGCATTACGCGGATGTGGGTGTGCTTCAAGTCAGTCAGCTTTCAAATTGATGCCCGAGCAAACTGCGTCAATTGTGTGTGACATTGTTCCCGTGATAGAATCTACCGAAACACAATACGTATGCATAGTTGGCAGCATCTGGCATGTGCCGGAAAGTAATATGTTGGTATCAGGGGCGTCATTTTGTATACATTTCTGATAGCTCAAGCAACCTTAACTTTCTTATAGCCCGTCCAAATAAGGAGTTTGGACTACAGAGTGGCTCTGAAGTCGAAGCAATAATAAACAATTATCAGCACACATTATAACCACTTTCCCTCTCTCCCCATATCTATCTATCTCTCTCTCTCTCTCTCTCTCTCTCTCTCTCTCTCTCTCTCTCTCTCTCTCTCTCTCTCTCTCTCTCTCTCCCCCCCCCCCCCCCTCTCTTTCCCCTCTCTCTCCTTCCTCCCCTCTTCAATATAATATATATATATTATATATATATATTATATATATATAAAATATTATATATATAATATATATATATATATATATATATATATATATATATATATATATATATATATATATATATATATATATATATATATATATATATATATATATATATATATATATATATATATATATATATATATATATATATATATATATATATATATATATATATATATATATATATATATATATATATATATATATATATATATATATATATATATATATATATATATATATATATATATATATATATATATATATATATATATATATATATATATATCTCTCTCTCTCTCTCTCTCTCTCTCTCTCTCTCTCTCTCTCTCTCTCTCTCTCTCTCTCTCTCTCTCTCTCTCTCTCTCTCTCTCTCTCTCTCTCTCTCGCCATATCTATCTCTCTCCCCATATCCATCCATCTCTCCCTCTCCCTCTCCTTCTCCGTCTCCCTCTCCCACAATGACAGCTGTGTTTGGCTGTTTATAGTGAAAGGTGATGCGGTTTGGCGCTCAGTGTGAAGCATGGATGGTGACAAGCTTTTCGACAAAAACATTCAAATACATACTTTTATAATTCACGACGAATGCGTCACATTCAGAAAGAGGCGACCCAGGAATCAGAGGGATATCATGCGAACCCATATTATCGTTCCTAAATGTAGACATTGCAAACGTGCCGGTCCACACCACAAACTCACACCACAAACTACCTCGGCAAACTTTGCACGGCCGTAAAATGTGAAACCTGTGCGATCTGCACGGTGATTCAATTGCTGAACGCCGCTAATTATATATTGCTATGGTCGATGCGCAATGAGGCCACGATGACAAGACGACGCTGCCGGACTAGGTCCCACCGAGTCGTGAGATTCCACCAGCTCCCACGTCGAGTAGCGCGCTATTCGAGCTTGAGTATAGGTGGTCGCCGATTATTACAGGTGCGGCGACCTTCTGCCGGCCGGGCGAGATTGTATGAAAAGTAGTGCACTATTACGATTTCCGAGCAAATATGTAGCAGGTGACTTTTAATGCATGATTTAATGATATTTGCAAAGCTGCCCAGCTAGCAGATGCCTGTAGTATGGATAATACATAACAATTATAGAGTCTGGCTTTTCATAACAGCCATGATACTTCAACCATCCGCTTATTCACCACCAAGGTTGTCCATTTGACCGTGACCTTACAGGACTCATGAACAACGGCGTTTGCTCACTTGTCTTATACTCGAAAGTGCGGCTAAGCACCCCCCAATTCACGTTTAGATGGTTCAAATAATAAAAACAATAATCGATATTTCAGCTCTCATCTGGAATGCACTTGACCTGGACCTGCGACCTGGTGCGGCACACTTGACAAAATGCACCTCCTTATGCATTGCGATCAATGCATAAGGAGGTGCCAATGCATCAATGCGCAATGATATAGCACCACGGAGTAATGTTTTTAACCGAAGGCGATGCCGAGAGAGCCACATGTATGTTTCACACTATTATGGTTTGACCTTGATCTGTGATCGTAATACGAACCAAAAACATAATTTCTCAAGTTGTCTGAGATCTCTTTACGGCGCTATCGATTGCCGTGTGAATGAAATCCCAAAAGAGGGGATTAAATATTGAGATAATTGAGATATTGAGACAAGCAGGTGGAAATGTTTGCACCTACCTTGCCAATGGTGTGCATATGAGGAGCCCAGTCAATGCTGGGAAGTCCCTGCTAAAACGTCCACCTCCGATTAAGTCATATCTGTCACATTAAGTCACTCCGATACCAGTCCCATCAAGTACTTCGCCAAATACTGAATTTCGTCACCTTTCTACCCCAGAGTTCAGGGGCGTTGATTTGTATCCTTTTGTGGGGCCTATGGCTCCACCAATGTTGATCTTGCCCCCATGTTGATTTGGGCCGCCCAATAAGCCATGCTGTTTTTATGTTCATAAGAAAGCTAAGGAAAAAAAAGAAAAAAAGAAGAAGGAAACACCATGATGTATAGAAAACTTAGTTGATGTCATCCAGAGTATTTTGTAGTGTAAAGAAACAGATGAGGTTTAGATGGTAGACTGGCTCTCCGCCTTTTGCTGCAAAATTGAAAATTGTGCAAAAAAACATAAAAATAACTGGATTTCCCTTCACTGTAGAAATGCAACTTGCATCATAAAATGCTGAGGTTGGCAGATGCTGATGGATTATAAATCGGATTGCCTTTAAAAAAATGTGCTATGCCACTAAACACCAATTCCATTTTCATACTGATGTTTGTACACACCACCACTCACACTTGTGCTCAGCTCAAGTTTAATCGAAAATCAACTCATGGATCAATAGTTCTTTTGGATGAGTCACTTGTAAAGCTCCGGCACATTGGAGTCATGGTCCGCACTTGTCGACTCATCCAGATGGAATACTTCGTCTGCCGTAGGTACGCCCACACCAGCCGGTACTGGCCATCCAAGTCGAGATGTCCACGATGCGCCTCCTCGTAGCATGCCGGGGACGCTTGCACATCTAGAACTTTGTGCTGTCCTAACCGCAACGGTGTCCATTCTGCTCGTGCCGGAGAAGGCCCAGTGGTCAGATGGGAGCAGGAAATCATCAAACTATGGTGGGAAAGGGGATTGTCATTCTGAGGAGATCTGGAAATGATACACGCAGTCACTGCGACTCATTGTTACGCAGCGGCTAGCTCCGCGCATATCCTCAAACTCCGGTCATCCCGGACACGAGGATGTCACCTGTAGTGATAGGCGTATGGGTATAGTAAAGTGTACAGGCTATCACCTATAGAATAACAGGTGGTCACACATTGGGGGGGGTCACACATTTTTGCCGCGGGGTGTGGGGGGGGGGGGGGGGCGCCCCCGAGGCTCGGTTTTTTTATATAAGTTGTTGGAAAAAAAGGGGGTTATTTTTTTTAAAGTTTTTTATGGTTTTTTAAATTTTTTTTTTTTATTTTTTTTTTTATTTTTTTTTTTAAAAGATTTTTGGAAGCACCAACTTTATTATATTTTCCTCGCCTTGCGCTTGCTTTCGGCGTGTCTCACGCTCGATTCTGTGTAGGAGATATTACAAGTGTGTAGATTTCATAAGTACATTAGACAACATTCATACTATCCTAACATACTTTATTTATTTTTGGTGTGCATAGGGTGTTTGGTGTTGAAGTTTAAGATAGTTTAATTAGTAGTAGTTGGGGTATTCATAAGTGCTGTGACTGTTCACTGTTATGTCTAGCCATAAGTGATATCAAAAGGGATATTCATATAGTTGTCTACTTGTGTGGAAGACAATTAGATTAGACATCTTGTTTATTTATTTAATTTAAACAAAACAAAAACAAAACAAAAACAAACAATTGTTTAATAGTTTATGCTTTTCTTGAGGTACTCAGATAATTAACTGACAGTATAGGAGGTAGCGATTTATAGTGAATGATAGTTGGCTTTTTTGTCGGTTGTTTGACGAGTTAATTTGAATCTAAATCTAGGCATAACCTGCAGCGTTTAAGATGCTTTCGACCAGGATGCAGGCACTAGAAGAAGATATTAGGACCCTTAAGGCAGAGCTTTCCAAGCTCAAGGCTGCCCTTGTTGCACAGGGTAGGCAAGATAAAGCAACAAGAGGTCACTCCGTAGCAGGGACATCATATGCCCAGGTGGTCGCAGGCCACCAGGTAGCTGAGGCTTCCCCTACTGTGGAGGTGGCTGGGATCTCTCAAGAGGGAGTGTTAATAGTGAACAGAGGAGGGGTAGTTCTGGTAGGTCACAGGAGGGAAGTGGCATGAGGTCAGGGGTGGAGGATTTGGAGACGCGAACCTAAGGAAAGGGCCAGTGAGTGGCAGGTGGCAGGTGGTAGGAGCGGGAGGAAGTCTAGCCGACCGGCCCAGCGGGCAGGCATAGAAACAACAAATATGTTCCAGGCATTGGATGACTTCCCCCAGGATAGCAGTAGTAAGGAGCAGTGCTGGTCATAGGAGACTCTCGTGTGCGACATTTAGAGCGGGTATTTTGTAAAGGTAGGAGGGACAGGAGGTGCATCACCAGGCCTCGTGCCAAGGTGAAGGACCTGGTACCTGCGGTGGCACCGGTCACCAGTGATCACCAGTTTAACACAGTGATAGTGCATGTAGGGGTAAATAACATAGGTCATACTAGGAGTGAGGAGCTTCTGAGGAGTACAGGGCCCTTCTGGCCACCCTGAAGGGTACCAATAGAGTTATTGTAACAGCAATTTTGCCTAGGGCTAGAGACTCCCCTGAGTGGAGCTCTAGGGCACTGACAGCTAACGCCAGGGTAGGAAAGCTCTGCCATGAGCTAGGTTTTACATTTGTAGACGAGTGGAGCAGGTTTTATGCATCGTGGGACCTCTATCAAAGGGATAGCTTGCACTTTTCTGAGAAGGGGGTCCATGTGTTAGGCAAAGTATACGAGCATGTCCTTCAGGGAAACTAGGAAATGGGGTGGGGAGGGATGAAATTGCATTTCCAACTCAGGAATATTCCAATAGTGTCAGCCAAGGCAATAGAACGTCAAAGTCTGCAAATAGGGACAGCAGCAACTCAAGGGGACAGAGTTATAGTTAATCTAGTGATAAAGAACTCCTCAGTATGAAAAAGCCAAAGGTGGTTATGGAGCATTTGTTAAGTGTATGATGTTTAATGCTCAGGGTATCCGTTCCAAATTTGATGAGTTCAAGTGTTATGTTGCTGAGGAGGAACCAGATTTTGTTTGCATTACGGAGGCATGGGTCAGTGAAGGGTATTTTGGAGATAACTTACAGGACTATGAGATCCAGGGATACAATATGTTTTCGTGCAATAGGGGTCCAGCAATGAAAGGGGGTGGGGTAATGCTCTATATGAATAGCTTATTAAGTTCTCAAAAATAGCAGGTGGGGATAAAAATGTGTCTGTGGAGTCCATTTGGCTTGACGTCACTGTGGGAAAAGGCAACAGCAATACTCTTAGGATAGGAGCTTTCTACCGATCAGGAACCCTGCCACATTCTCAGCAACTGGAGCTTGACAAGGTGATTTGTGAGGTAATCAGTAGAAACTTTAAGAGGAAGTGCCTTATTCTCGGTGACTTTAATCTAAAAGGTTATCAAAATGCTGGTGTTGGCTCCCCATCATGCAAAATGTTTAGGAAATCCCTTGAAGAGGACCTGTTCTTACACCAGTTTGTATCGGAACCCACCAGGCATGGTTCATTCTTGGACCTTGTATTCTCGGATTTAAGTGACTTGGTTCAAGACTTGACTGTAGGCGAAACTCTGGGAAAAAGTGACCATAACATAGTTAGATTCAAGGCACATGTAGGGGAAATTATAAAGGATAATTTGGTAAAGGTTCCAAATTTCAACAGAGCAGACTTTGACGGCATGAGAGCGGCTTTAAGTGCCATCAGATGGGAAGAAGAATTCTCCAATTCAAATGCCTGTGAAATGTGGGAAAGGTTCAAATCTTACTTGAAGGAAACTCAGATTAGACATGTCCCCCATAAGCAAAGACGCAAAGAAGGGTAGGAAAGCCAGCATGGCTTACACCAGACGTGATAAAGGCAATTAAGGCTAAGAAAACTGCATTTAGAGTTTTTAAAGAAGCCTCAAATGTCGTTAATCTAAAGGCGTATCGAAAAGCTAGAGACACTGTGAAGCAAAAAACCAGAGCAGCAAAGCGAGCAAAAGAACTGGATTTAGCTAGAAACTGTAATGGGGACAGTAAAAAGTTCTTTAGTTTTTACAAGCTGAGTAAAGTTTCTAGCACAATTGGGCCACAGGAAGTAAACGGGACTACATTGGGTGAGGATAGTGAGATGGTTGAGGAGCTGAGCAAGCAGTTCAAATCAGTGTTTACATTGGAAGATATGACCAATCTGCCGACCGTACACCATAGTTCAGTGACATGGGATCTGACAAATGATGTTGACTTCATTGATAGTGATGTTGTTTACAATCATATCAGGAAAATAAAGCCAAATAAGGCAGCAGGACCTGATGAAATTTATGCTAGGGTGTTGCGGGAAACTGAAAAGGAACTGGCATTTCCACTTAGTATAATATTTTGTAGATCAGTTTCACATAATGAAATTCCAACCGATTGCAAAAGGGCAAATGTAGTTCCTATTTTCAAGAAAGGAGAAAGAGGGAAAGTTGAAAACTATAGGCCAATAAGTCTCACATCCCTAGTCTGCAAGGTACTCGAATCAATTATCAAGGATAGAATAGTTAGTTATCTGGAAGGTAGCAGATTGATTAAAGATACTCAACATGGGTTTAGAAAAGGACGATCGTGTCTCACAAACCTCTTGGACTTTTTAACTTCGCCACAGGACAATTTGATCAGGAAATCAGGTTGATGTAGCATATCTTGACTTTAGTAAGGCCTTTGACAAGGTACCCCATAAACGGTTAATGATACAGCTTCAGTCCCATGGTATTGCAGGTAGCATCTTAAAATAGATAGAGTTGTGACTTTCAGATGGACAGCAAAGAGTGATGCTAAATGGTACAAAGTCATCATGGCAAAATGCTCTTAGTGGAGTTCCCCAGGGGTCAGTACTAGGGCCATTACTGTTCATTATATTTGTAAATAACATTGAAAATGGCCTAAGCAGTAAAGTTTTGAAATTTGCGGATGATTTGAAGGTTTTTAGGGCAATAACAGGTCAGGATGAGCATATCTCGCTGCAAAAAGACTTAGACGAACTTGTGAAGTGGTCCGAAGAATGGCAAATGAAATTTAACTTTGATAAGTGCAAAATCATGCATGTAGGTAAGCAGCATATGAAGGCTCCATACTTGATGGGTGGCCAAGTGCTATCAGTGACTCAACAGGAGAAGGATTTATGTGTTATTCTAAACACAAAACTGGGGGCATCAGAACAGACCAAGGAAGCCAGGAAGAAGGCACTGAGAATGCTCGGGGCAATAAATAGGAATGTATCATACAGAAGTGAGAAAGTGATCAGGAAGCTTTACTGTGGATACGTCAGACCACATTTGGAATACTGCATCCAAGCTTGGTCTCCTAGCTATGAAAAAGATTGTTGGCTTTTAGAGAGAGTACAAAAGAGGGCTACAAAAATGGTTAATGGCATAAGCAACCTGGCATATGAGGAAAGATTGAAGAAATTGAATATGTTTTCACTTAGATATAGAAGGCTGAGAGGAGATCTCATCGAGGTCTTTAAATTTGTCAATGGTCTGGAGAGGGGATACCTTGGGGAAATGTTTGACTTTAACAAAAATGATGCAATTAGAGGTCATAAATTCAAAATTAAAGTTAACCACAGCAGAACAAGGTTAAGGCAAACTTTCTTCACCAACAGGGTAGTGGAACACTGGAACCAGCTGACAGAAAACATCGTCAGTAGCAGCACATTGAACATCTTTAAAAACTGCATAGACAATCATTATAAGAATAGAGGGCTTGCTTTTCAGTATTACAGGGAGGGCTGATTGACAGATTTGGTGGGCAACTGGTTCAGTGTACAGAGTGCAACCAAGAAGGGCCCTTGTGGCTCATAGTTGCACTGATCTTTTATGTCTTTATGTCTTTATGTCTTTACATTGGTAGTTATACAGGTAACACTTTCACACCATTGTGGGAGTGTGCATTGTCACCGCAATAGATCCTATGATGATCTGCACAAGAATGATTTAGTTTCTGCCTGATCGTGAATCTGTCATCCAACCATTTCTGTCTCACCATTCACCGGCATGTGCAACTGTGGGGAAAACGCGACATGCTCACTGCTCATTACATAAATATAAGCTGCACAAAACAATGACTTGGTGATCAGCAGTGAGGGACGATCATCGATATGGAAGTAAGACCAAACGTGACAAGCAAGGAAATGATCCTAGTCTGACAAACATAGATTCTGTCTGGCTTCAATAACCGACATTCGAGTGTGTTCAGGTACGGTCTGCGCAGTCTCTGCGATGGCGCCGTCGACGACACAGGTGGCAGCACCATGGGCTGGCCTGGTGGTCACGACCGTACTGTTCGGACTTTTGGCCGACGAGGCTGCTGACAGCGAGGACCGACAGCCAATTTATAGACACACACACACGCACACACGCACACACGCACACACGCACACACGCACGCACGCACGCACGCACACACGCACACACGCACACACGCACACACGCACACACGCACGCACGCACGCACGCACACACGCACGCATGCACACACGCACGCACGCACGCACGCACGCACGCACGCACGCACGCACGCACGCACGCACGCACGCACGCACGCACGCACGCACGCACGCACGCACGCACGTACACATATATATATATATTCGAATGTTTTGGTAGCAGGAGTTTTCTTTCATGTATGCAGAATTGAATGCGACAGCGTTCTCTGCATGTATCTTTTTTCATATTTATGTATATTTCGTATCTAGATTTCGAACGCATGCTCATTGATTGCCTATAAGATTATATAGAATATCTCCAATCGGTGCAATTGCAAGAAATGCAAGAACAAAAACGAGAAAAATTTCAAAAGTAAAAGATGCATTATAAAAAGACAACAAAAAACGTTCTTGCAATATTAACCAAATGGCGATGACCCGACCAGACCCCCACCCCCACTACACTCCATACCCCAATGTGGCACCGACCGGACTGACACCCTTCCTCGACTACATCATCTCCGGCTCTCAAGCAACTCTACTGTACCATCTTTAAGCGATCCGGACCACCTCAGCTCTACTCTTCAAGACTACGTCAACTCTACTTCAACATCGCTCGACAGATCAACTAACCCATCCACCGCTGATACATCCTCCTACCCTATGCTGCTCACTCTCTAACACCTCTTCTCTACAACCGGAACCAGCCGACATCACCACACGGTGGCAGGCTGCCCAAACTCACCCACACAAACGGTGCAATTATTAACAAGGTTCTTATGATGTAAACCAGGGATACTAAGTACAAATCCGATCTTAACGTCCGTCCTATAGGAACTCCACGCCGGAGTGGGTCACGAAAATGACCATCGCTCGGTCCGATCGTACGCATGTTGAGAATTGTGCGTGCAATATCCGCATCGTAGGATCACCGGGCCAGAGCGGATAGTGAAAATAACCACCGTTCAGTCTGAGAGCACGCATGTTGAAAACTGTGCGTTCAATATCCATGTCTTCTCTCTCTCTCTCCTCGCTTAATGCGCTCGAGGATCGAGCGCATTAAGCGAGGATCGTGCGTAATTTTTGCGCTCGATCCTCGAGCGCAAAAATTACGCAAACTAGAGGGGGAGTATGTATTTCATAATGCAACGCAGGCACCGTATCCTTCGGCAGTAAACAAATCCGGGTACTAAAATTCAACGAATATGCCTGGTGAAAGGAATATGGAACTTAACACTCGCCCTGGAGAGCCTCTGAAAATTACGCGCACTGGAGGGAGTGGGCGGATTCCGCCATCTCCCTCCATTGCGCGTAATTTTCCGATCTCGACTCGTATTAAAGCTGAAGCAACGAAATTTACAGGGTGGATGTGCACGGTAGTGATCTCTATTGTGTACAAATTTCATGACCTTATATCAATATATTCAAGGTCAAATGAGGTCAAAATATCAACAAGAAAATCCGGTTTTGCGTGGCTTGGCTTCTCATTGTTATGGGTCCCTGTGATTATGTTTTAATGTCCAAAAGTGGGCATTCACGTTTTGGACATTAATAATGATGTAATGCAGGTGCTGGACCCGGTATTACCTTAGGTCACCTGTATCCCAGTACTTTATCAGGTCATTACCTGAACAGAGACCAAACCAACCTAGTCAACGACGAGATGATCAAACTTCTGAAGAAAGAACATAAAAGAACAAGGCCATCTCACTGATCAACAATACTTGCATCTTCATCCTGGCACCAAAAGAACTTTACATTTACCGATGTTCTATGGTCTGCCCAAGACTCACAAGACCAACGTCCCGCTGATACTCATCGTCTCCAGCAAAGGTTCTCCCACCTACAAGGCAGCTCAGCACATCTGTAAAATACTCACACTGCTGGTAGGCCGTTTACATCATCATGTTGTGAACACAAAACAACTGGCACAAATTCTGCACCTCACCCAGCATCCGCCAGACTGTGTTTTTGTTTCCATTGACGTCACTGTCCTTAACAGTGTACCTATCGACGAGGTGATTCAGGTTACTAGATCGTTGCTCCGGGAGGATGTGACTTTAGAAGACCGCACGCGCATGACACCTACAGAGATCGAAAGCCTACTGTAGCTCATAGTATGCACAGCTTTCTTCCACTTCCGGGGCAAACACTTCGAACAGTTGTTTGGTGCACCAATGGGGTCACCGCTGGCCCCAGCTGTAGCCGATATCTTCATGAGAAACTTGGAAATGACAGCCATGACCCCGGATCAAGCGCCATTCATATGGCATCGATGCGTTGATGACATAGTAGCTGCGATGCGTCCCGATGACATACAGCATTTGGACTGTATGATGGAAGAATACAAAGTAGTGTGTATTACAAACCCACAGCTAGCGAACAGTACCTGAACTATGGGAGTCACCATCTGCTGGCACAAAAACGCACCGTAATACAGGCGCTCTTACAACTAGCACCAACTCTCTCGGCCGATACCAATGCACGGGATTCATAATTTCAATATACGAGAGCCATGCTGAAAGGTAATGACTTTCCCACTTCACTGATGAACAAAGTAATTAGGGACACGACTGACAAACATACGACGGACACCAATGATTAGGTCGCAAGTTCTCAGGACCACAGGAGCACGACAGTCAATATGGACAGGACAGAAAATACAGACACCAGAGATAGTACATGTGGGACCAACAGAAACAATACTGACACCATAGAACGACAGAGGATAGTGGTTTTACCATGATAGACAGTATAGCTAACGCTCTTCAACGAATTAGGGCCAAATACAATATCAAAGTCTACCTTAAACCACACAAAACAATACGAAACCGGCTCGTTCATCCCAAGGACAAAATCGGCACGATGAAACAACGAGGACCGGTGTATAGAATGACTCGCAAGGATCGAACGGAAGTGTATGTAGGTGAAACTGGCAGGAACGTCGAAGAACGATGTAAAGAACACAAGCGACATCTGACACAGCCACAAAACTTCTGGACTACACAAATGTAGGGCGCAGCCGAACATAGCTTTGACACAGGACATTCGACATGATGGAATACCACCCATACACTTGTATTTGGCACCAGACAAAACATCAGAAAATCAAAGAAGCAATATTCATACAAAGAGAAACAAATTCCACGCTCAACAGAAATATTGGCCGAAGTACACTGTTTACTGGATGGATGAGCCTTTGCAAAAATGTGACAAATCGTTCTTGACGCGACACCATAGTTGCATTCCCAGTAAAACTCTGTATGCTTCCAAATGTTGCAAATGCAAATGTTGTGGGAAAAGTTCAAATCTTACTTGAAGGAAACTCAGATTAGACATGTCCCCCAAAAGCAAAGACGCAAAAGAAGGGTAGCAAAGCCAGCATGGCTTACACCAGTCTTGATAAAAGCAATTAGGGCTACGAAAACTGCATTTAGAGTTTTTAAAGAAGCCTCAAATGTCGTTAATCTAAAGGCGTATCGAAAAGCTAGAGACACTGTGAAGCAAAAAACCAGAGCAGCAAAGCGAGCAGAAGAACTGGATTTAGCTAGAAACTGTAATGGGGACAGTAAAAAGTTATTTAGTTTCTACAAGCTGAGTAAAGTTTCTAGCACAATTGGTCCACTGGAAGTAAACATTGGGTGAGGATAGTGAGATGGTTGAGGAGCTGGGCAAGCAGTTCAAATCAGTGTTTACATTGGAAGATATGACCAATCTGCGACCGTACACCATAGTTCAGTGACATGGGATCTGACAAATGATGTTGATTTCAATGATAGTGATGTTGTTTACAATCATATCAGGAAAATAAAGCCAAACAAGGCAGCAGGACCTGATGAAATTTATGCTAGGGTGTTGCGGGAAACTGAAAAGGAACTGGCATTTCCACCTAGTATAACATTTTGTAGATCAGTTTCACAAAATGAAATTCCAACCGATTGGAAAAGGGCAAATGTAGTTCCTATTTTCAAGAAAGGAAAAAGAGGGAAAGTTGAAAACTATAGGCCAGTAAGTGTCACATCCCTAGTCTGCAAGGTACTCGAATCAATTATCAAGGATAGAATAGTTAGTTATCTGGAAGGTAGCAGATTGATTCAAGATATTCAACATGGGTTTAGAAAAGAACGATCGTGTCTCACAAACCTCTTGGATTTTTTTAACTTCGCCACAAAACAATTTGATCAGGAAAATTAGGTTGATGAAGCATATCTTGACTTTAGTAAGGCCTTTGACAAGGTGCCTCATAAACGGTTAATGATACAGCTTCAGTCCCATGGTATTGCAGGTAGCATCTTAAAATGGATAGAGTTGTGGCCTTCATATAGACAGCAAAGAGTGATGCTAAATGGTACAAAGTCATCATGGCAAAATGTTCTTAGTGGAGTCCCCCAGGGGTCAGTACTAGGGCCATTACTGTTCATTATATTTGTAAATAACATTGAAAGTGGCCTAAGCAGTAAAGCTTTGTGAAATTTGCGGATGATTTGAAGGTCTTTAGGGGAATAACAGGCCAAGATGAGCATATCTCGCTGCAAAAAGACTTAGACGAACTTGTGAAGTGGTCCGAAGAATGGCAAATTAAAGTAAATTTTGATAAGTGCAAAATCATGCATGTAGGTAAGCAGCATATGCAGGCTCCATACTTGATGGGTGGCGAAGTGCTATCAGTAACTCAACAGGAGAAGGATTTAGGTGTTATTCTAAACACAAAACTGGGGGCATCAGAACAGACCAAGGAAGCCAGGAAGAAGGCACTGATAATGCTCGGGGCAATAAATAGGAATGTATCATACAGAAGTGAGGAAGTGATCAGGAAGCTTTACTGTGCATACGTCAGGCCACATTTGGAATACTGCATCCAAGCTTGGTCTCCTAGCTATGAAAAAGATTGTTGGCTTTTAGAGAGAGTGCAAAAGAAGGCTACAAAAATGGTTAATGGCATAAGCAACCTGGCATATGAGGAAAGATTGAAGAAATTGAATATGTTTTCACTTAGATATAGAAGGCTGAGAGGAGATCTCATCGAGGTCTTTAAATTTGTCAATGGTCTGGAGAGGGGATACCTTGGGGAAATGTTTGAATTTAACAGAAATGATGCAATTAGAGGTCATAAATTCAAAATTAAAGTTAACCACAGCAGAACAAGGTTAAGGCAAACTTTCTTCACCAACAGGGTAATAGAACACTGGAACCAGCTGCCAAAAAATATCGTCAGTAGCAGCACATTGAACTTCTTTAAAAACAGCATAGACAATCATTATAAGAATAAAGGGCTTGCTTTTCAGTATTACAGGGAGGACTGATTGACAGATTTGGTGGGCAACTGGTTCAGTGTACAGAGTGCAACCAAGATGGGCCCTTGTGGCTCATAGTTGCACTAATATTTTATGTCTTTATGTCTTTAAATATTACTAAATTTGAGCAACAACACCCGCACAGTAGGCTTAGCTTCTCTTCTTCTCGTTTTGTCGTCGGTCTTTCTTTCAGTCTCTGTCTCTGTCCCCTTTCCCTCCTTCTCTCTTTCTCTCTATCTTTCTGCTTTTCTCTCCATCTTTTATTGCTGTCTCTGTCGTGTCTCCGTTTCTCCCGCTTTTTCTTCTACTCCCACTCTCTCTCCCTCTCTCCCTCTCTCCCTCCCACCTCTCTCCCTCTCTCCCTCTCTCCCTCTCTCCCTCCTCTCCCCTCTCTCTCCCTCTCTCCCTCTCTCTCCCCTCTCCTCTCTCCCCTCTCTCCCTCTCTCCCTCTCCTCTCTCCCTCTCTCTCTCCCTCTCCCTCTCCCTCTCCCTCTCTCTCTCTCCTCTCTCCTCTCTCTCTCTCTCCCTCTCTCTCTCTCTCTTTCTACCCAAATCATCTGCAGAACTGCTGCCTTTTAGCCACCACCATGCATCGTGCTATCATCTGTCGTGTATATATTAATTATACCCTAGAAATGTTTTGTCGTGGTGGTCACTTTATCTGTAAATAATTCAAATGTGGACGTTATGTCATTTTTAACCGAAATGCAATGAACTGATAACGATCCCGAGACGGTATTGAATCCGATTTTCCTTTTTTAAATTGACTACACGCTTCAACTAGCCGTGGTCGCAATTGATATATAAATTCGTGTAAGGGACGGTAGCCCAAACAACGCCAAGCCGGCTGGGCCCTGAGGAACGTGTGGTGGAGGTGGCGGGGAAATACAATACAACACACCCCCTACATAGGATTTAGCAAAGGATTTAGCAAATTTAGCAAAGCCACCCCTACCTTACCTTCTTGACAGCGAAAGGGCATTTACATGGTACAGGTACATAACACTTCATGTAGGACATTCCTGGAAACCTTGGCGGGTTTAGTGCCAGGATTTTCTTACACATAGTTCAAAATTATGTTGATTGAAGTCCTCGGACGACTGCAAGGAGTGGTTGGCGGGAATGTACGGAGATATTAAAACGTTCAGCTTTTTGTCAAGCGGTACGTGGGCGATGGAATTTGTGAGATGTGTCTGATTGGTTTTTCCTCTTAACATTTCCAAACATGTACCCCGGTGAGTACGTGCCAGTAACTCTGGAAATGTACGCCAACAACCTTTGCATTAGCCACACGGATCAGAGTGCATTAGCCACACGGATCAGAGTGCATTAGCCTGCATTACCCGTGAATCTTCAGTGCTGCCGCTGTGTCAGGGGCAATTTGCTTCAACTTGGTCCGGTCTTCCGGGACGGTACACACATTCTGCGGATAGTCGTACTTGTCCAGAACGACATAGATTGCGCTCTTATCCGCTCGTCGGACCACGATTGCGCCGTAATTTAGGAGTTCACGTGCTGCTTCGCGCAGAGCCGGGCCGACAATACCTTTGCGAGCGACGTGCCTCTCCCTTGGTGGACTCACTTGAAGCTGCTGCTTGACGCGCGGCTCCACACAAAGTTCGCCTTCATTCCGCAGCTTGCATGAGCTTGTGTCATGGAGCCGACGACTCCCGAGTTTGGGTTATGGAGCCGACGACTCCTGTCCTTGTGTCATGGAGCCGACGACTCCTGTGCTTGTGCCATTGAGCCGACGACTCCTGAGCTGGCGTCGTGTGGCCGTGTGTTTCCGTTGCTTTCATTTGTTGTGTCTCTCTCCCAATCATTTCGAGAAATTTACACATGTGCGGGCCGCCATGGACAGTGCATTAATCGGATACGAAAAAGGCGCCCATTCGGGAGGCTCGAGCATTCCGCCCTTTCCTTAACGGATTTTGCAGCTAAAAGGCGCCACTGCACCCACCTATCCCCTTAGCCTAATTTTCATCCAATCGTGGCCTCCAGAAACTTTCGCAGTGACGGTCATCTAGATGAGTACCACAACACTACCCCCCACAACCCCCAGCCCCGATGTGAATTCCTTGGATCTGCCCCTAACTGCAAGGCACTAACTTTGCTTGCAGGTCCAATATGCATACAGCACAGGAAGGACATGCTTACTTGAGGACTGATTTGTGCGAACTGAGAGTGGGTGTGGTGTAAAACGACCCCTCTACACGGGTGAATGTGTATGCATTGCATTGCGTCGCTGGTCTATATAGGACGCACCACTGGCGTCGAATTGTTCTGAAGTTTCGATGGGTAGCACCACATCAGTGTACTAATTTTTTATATCAGGTCACTGTACTCACGTCACGTTATTCTCACCATTGATGGCACTACCCGCGCTCCGGTGTTCCCGTATAGGTGGCGTAACTACGCCCGTCCGCACTGTCAACTAAAAACACACGTACACTCCAAACAAAAGCTCATTATATGTCCTGGACAGTCAGGGTTCATCAAAAAGATGCAAAAATGTCAGCAATGGGAACGAGATCTTCCATACATACTCCACAAACATTCGCGTGTCTTGCAAGACACCAGGGATCAGCATGCGTTGCTCTGTCATTGGACACTCAGGTCTCGACAGTACTGAGTAGCTAATCAAGCTCAAACAGTCAGAGCTCTCTCAGGAGCTCAAGCTGACGCGCTTAGCCCAAGCTAAGTGGCATACAAGCCAAATAACTTATTGGTGCTCAAGCTAATAAAATCCATCTTGCACCGGAATCCGTATTGGCTGTGACCTGCTAGTGCTAGCCTTTTGGTGCTCAAGTACATGAACTTATCTTGCACCGTATCCAACATACATACACACAAACACACATGGCCCCAACATTTTTGTCACATTTGGTCACAAGTGTCAACCAGATAAGATAATTGTTCCTTGCCAGGCAATAATTTAATTCTCCTCCAAAGAACATATTTGAAGTATTTAATCTCTGACAGCTAAATCAATTCTGTCATATGAAATTCCCTTGAAGGTGAATTATTCAAGTCCTAAAAATGTTTTTCTTAACTGTTTATTTAATACCCACGTATTCCTAGCATAAACGTATCTTTCGAAGTAGGTGTCATCCATTTGAATAAAAAATACTCTGTGTTCCATATAATACTACAGTTCCATGCAAGCTTCATTTCAACAATTTTGTATCACTCTAAGTTCGTATATCATCCATTTTTAATTAATCGAACTCGCTACATATATTTTACATTTCCAGAAATGGTTTGGTCTTTCGGACTTAAACCATGAGACTGTACTTCGGGCCATATTTAAATAATACTGTTGGCTGGCATTTCAACTTATTAACACGCGCCCTGGAGGGCCTCTGAAAATAACGCGCACTGGAGGGGGCGGATTCCGCCCCCTAGGATCTCAGCTCCTATGAAGGCTAGAGCAACGAAATTCGCAGGGTGGATGGGCACTATAGTGAACTCTATTCTTTGTAAAGCTCAGGACCTTAGGTCAATATCTTCAAGGACAAATGAGGTCAAAATAGCAAAATTTTCTGGTTTTGCGTGGCTTGGCTTGTCACTGTTAGGGATCGCTGTGATTGTGTTAAAATGCGCCAAAATTGGCATTAATGACGTTTTGGACATTACTAATGATGCCATTTTATACAGATGTCAGATCCGCCGTTTCACCTCTGATCACCTATATAGGAGAACTTTATTAGGTCATTACCTGCTCCAGTTACCGGAACCGGGCTCCCAACCCGACATCCCAAGCATATCGGTTGGTAGAATCTGGAGTTATCTACGAAAAACCGGAGGGGTGGGCGGATTCCCCCCCCCCCCCTCCAGGGCGCGTGTTAAATTAAGCAATCCTTTTTTCAATAATTATTCACTCACAAAAGTCAGGCTTCACTAATTATTCGTTTCAATTTCGCATCAGAGTCCACACAATAATTTACGAGCACGGCAAAGAACAAACAGGATACAAAACAATGTTATACAATTATACAACACTGTTCTAGTAGTGGCCAAAATTCGAAAAGGTGTTTGGGCAGGATTTCCGGAATGCCCGGACTCACGGTGTACTTCTCAGCAGGCTTCTGATATGAAGACGGCTGTAGCGATGAATTTTCGCGCGAAGCCTCTCGTCGGACTTGCTCTGGTAACAGCAGTTGCTCCTGTGCGGCGATTTATTCCCGTTTCTAAATTCAGACATGACTGTTAATTTCAATCCTGAATTATCGGCAATTTCAGGCGTATCATCTCGGATTATGAACGCATCACATATGGGGTATTCCGGGTCACTGCTGCCAGCTGTAGGGAAGTTTTGCCCCCCAGAGCTTTATCAGACATTTCCAAACTTTGTGTGAGGTAAACTTAGACATAAAGACATAAAAGATAAGTGCAACTATGAGCCACAAGGGCCCTTCTTGGTTGCACTCTGTACACTGAACCAGTTGCCCACCAAATCTGTCAATCAGCCCTCCCTGTAATACTGAAAAGCAAGCCCTCTATTCTTATAATGATTGTCTATGCTGTTTTTAAAGATGTTCAATGTGCTGCTACTGACGATGTTTTCTGGCAGCTGGTTCCAGTGTTCTACTACCCTTTTGGTGAAGAAAGTTTGCCTTAACCTTGTTCTGCTGTGGTTAACTTTAATTTTGAATTTATGACCTCTAATTGCATCATTTCTGTTAAATGCAAACATTTCCCCGAGGTATCCCCTCTCCAGACCATGAACAAATTTAAAGACCTCGAGATCTCCTCTCAGCCTTCTATATCTAAGTGAAAACATATTCAATTTCTTCAATCTTTCCTCATATGCCAAGTTGCTTATGCCATTAACCATTTTTGTAGCCCTCTTTTGTACTCTCTTTAAAAGCTTCCATCAAGCACGTGAATATTCGATAGGACCTCGGCGTTTGCGATTTTGTGAACCCCGGTTATAATTCAAAGGCTCTGGGCCATCTCACACATATATGCATCCAAGTCTTTATACAAACCCAGCCTGACACCATCTTAATCTCTTGTTAACAACGTTCACACACAATCTCCAACTTCCACACAGATCGATCTTCAAGTATACTAACTCCCATCTCACAAGATTACATCTCAACAGTCATACAGCGGTTCCAGACAGTCAGTCTCAGACATACCTCAAGGGTTGACTCCGGGCGGCTGGTCACCGGTCAGCCGCCCGCGGCGACCTGTTGGGGCGCGAGCCCCGGCGTCCACTCACTAAGAGAGTGAGCGAGAGAAGGAGAGAGAGATGCACCTCACTCGACGCCTATATAGCCTCAGGGCCACCGCCCTTGGCCCCACGCCAGAGCCACATCGTCGTCACGCGGCTCTGAATTATCGAGAGCAATGCCCAATCTCAATGCACTACACCAGCAGGTCACACTGTCTATCTCAGAGACATTACACACCTCTGGGGCTTGGCTCCGGTCGGCCGATTCTACTGCTGGCGACACAGCATCCCACAACCTGCTTACATCAGTTGCACCACGCTGCACACAGTCAGCCGGCAGTTCGTGGCGCTACGCCCAAATGACATTTCACATGTCATATGAACATTCACCCAGCAGTCATTCAACATTCCACTTCCTAATTCAATTAATAAATCACAGACATGCATTCAAGGCACACCTGCACACATGTATATGGACTAGACATCGGCCATGTGATATGACGTCTGTCATACTTCTGTCATTCCACATACACTCATACTCACGCACGTGTTCTATTAGACAACTGGCATACCATCTACTTACACAACCGTCACATACTGTCACGTACCCGAACACACATACACACATTTGCCCAGAGGGTTCCCAGAATAAGCTGTGCTATGCAAGTCATATACTGTGCACCTATGACGGTCGCGTCCAACTATCAGACACTGGCATGTCATCAGACATCAGAGACAGCGGCGGCCGACGGCGTCGGGGTTAGCTATGCAACTTGACCGGAGAGGAGGGGTTACAATAGCCACTGGCCTCGACAGCCCCGCTGGTGGCGACTGCCGAGTAAGCAGCAACAGGTCGGCGCTGGGACCGATGATTTCCGTCGCGGTACCTCCCGTTACATGAACGGGGGGGGGGCATGGTAGAGGTTAAATTTATGTGTTCCAAGTGTCCCCCACAGGAAGCTCTGCTACAGACAGACCTGCGCAGCTCGACAGTTCAGGAAGCTCTGAGACATCGGGGTAGTTCTTCGGGGACATGGCCAGCCTGACGACAGGTACAGCATCGTAGACATCAGCCGTGTCGGGGCCACAGTCACAGATCGCTGACCGGCCGGGCGACCGGCTAAACAGTTGTCAGGCGCGTCACAGTTGCTATGACGGGACACTTGGTGGACCGGCTCGCTTTCAGGGTTCCAGCATTACGGACTGCGGAATATGGGCTCATACAATCATGTGAAGGAGACGGCCAAAACAGCACTTAATATAAACTATGCTGCAACTGAAAAGAAGAAGTACATATTGAATAAAGAAGGAAATATATCCAAAGAAAAATAGGTTATGCACATCAAGACACGATAAATAGACAGCCAACCAAAAAGTGGTTACATCAATGAGGAGAGAAGACAAAAAGCAGCATGAACATGACAGCGAAAATCACATTATTCTCGATAGGCATACCTATGTTTAGCCGTTACATTTTCTCCAATGTTGACAACAATGTTGTATGCTGAATTCCGAATGCTATTTGCAACCATGCTCTGTCTGGTATATTATTGTGTTGGCGCTTGTAGATAAAGCATTTGATTTAAGCTAGGTAGTACAGAAGGTAGTAAAACAACCGTTGTTTGGGTTAATTGCTTTTAATCACCTTTCAGAGCAGTAGTCACATCGGATCGACACCAGTGCGTGTGAGTAATCAGAGGTGAAGACACCTACGTGGCTGTCACCAACGAAGGCATGTACCAGTTTTCTGATGGGTAGTGAAATTGGCATCACGGATGTTTGGAGGTGATGGGAAACAAACTATAAAGTCGGGGGCAAGCTTAACTCGCGCTACGTTGGGGAGGGATAACATTGATCTCCCACCCCGTGAGCTTGTCCGAAAACAATTCAAATAGCGGCAGCGCACAGCGCAGCGACCATCTATTTTGCTATGGAACATTGATTAGAGGATCCTTTGTTGGTTGTTTCATCTTGATATCACTAATTCACTCAGCTAGATAGGGTAAAAGCCAGCTTATCGTTCCCAAAGGATAATGTTTCGAGGTTCTTGCAAGATTCAGCTCCATTTCATAGTTGCATAATGGAGCCCTCTTCAAGACCTAGTAACATAGGTGGAAAGCTGTCGAGCAGGGGCGAAGCCAGGAACCTAGGCACCCGGACCTTCCAAACTTAGAAAACAAAAATACACTAGATGAAACAGGAAGTTTCGAGATTTTCACCACGTTAAACCATCAATCTTCGGCACGCGAAGTGCGCCGAAAGCGATCTCTGTTTCATGATGTTTGTTTTGGCCCGACGCCCTTGAAGATAATCCTGACTGTGTCCCTTTTCTCGAGATGCCAGAATCTGTGAGGTACAGCGGTACGAATTTCCTCCCTAGCGAAAGGAAGGAACCTAAAATGCAAAAGACATCGATTTTCAGCTCCTTGCAATTGTTCCATTGCAGTTATATTTATTTTCCATGCAAAACGTTTTTTCTTCTCCAGGGAGGATCCCACCAACCCAGGGCAGGTTCCGACCCCCCCCCCCATCCGGTGTCTCCACTCATACCTAGACCTGAAGCTATACATGTAGCGATTACCTTGCAAGGTAATCGGTGCATGTACATGCTGCGATTACCTTACTCATTGCCAACAATATTTCATACAGTATCTATCAGACAGGTGTAACGGGTATGGATCATGAACGTTAGGATCAGGTAGGTAGCACTTTTGCATAGTGCACATGTTGATGAGGATTGATTATTAGTGGATGGCTACACTTCGTGAGAGATCCAATGCAAAGAGAAAACCACAAAGGAAGGAAAACGTAGAGGCCATGACGACGAATAAAATGCACAAATCGATGTGGATAACAGAACCATATTTTGGTGACATGAATAAAAAGACGGGATAGTTTTTTAAGTAGACCATGAACTGAAGAGACACTGAAATGAGAGAAGTGGAAGGAGGAAGCAACACGAGGTGCCTGGATGTGTGCAAGTATTGCTCTGCATGAATCTTATGAAATATTGTATATATTATCTGCATGCCTGAAAAATTCACTGTTGCATCTTTTCTCGTAAATCGCAGTAGTGTGCTGCTTGCGCACGCAAGTTCGTCCGGCTGGCAGGTCACCCATTAACCTGTCCCGTCTCGGGGGGTCTTCAACCGCCCCCCCCCCCCTCAGGTTTTTCGCGGATAGCGGACGAACCGCGCGCGGCAGCGCGCCCAATTTAGCATCCCATTTTCCACACCAATTTGACATGCTGATTTAAAAAAAATTATGTCAGGTCATCTAAGGTCAACGAGTTAGTCAAGGTCAGGTGACGTCACCTCCAAAAAGCGTTTGCTTATCTTTACGGATGCAACAAAACGTACAAGGTGAATTTTTTTTTCGTTTTTGACTACATATAACTTTGCGCATTTGCCAAATTGCAGTTCAAATAGAGGATTCTGGCTAAAGTAAGCATTTTTTATTGGGGTAAGTTGACTTCCAACAACGTTTCTCGTCCTGCTCTACCCATTGGAAAAGGAAAATAAAGAAAACTTGAAAACTCAAAATTAAAAATTTCAAAAATATGGGGGGGGGGATTATAGCCCTGGTCGATTTCGCTGTCCTTTTCTCAGTCCAAATAAAATTTTTTTTTCTCATATATCCCCAAAATGAACCCCCAGAGTCAGAAATATAATGTAAGTCGTGAAAAGTCGTGAAAATCTAGCCCCCCTAGTGATGTCACTTTTGGTGGGACCGTGTTTTGGAGGGTGGAACCGGACCCTACTCGTCGAACGCCTTCCGATGGCACCTCTTTCGTTTTCGTGTGATGCTTAGTTCGGATTTTAGAGGGGGTCTTAAGCTGGCCTCCCCCCGAGACGGGGTGGGAGGATTTGACCGGGAAGACGGCTCGGGTTAATGTATCTAGAACAATCCACGACCACCTATACTCGAGCTCGAATGGCGCGCTACTCGACGTGGGAGCTGGTGGAATCCAACGGTTCGATGGGATGTAGTCCGGCAGCGTCGTCTTGTCATCGTGGTTTCATTGCGCATCGACTATAGTAATATAATTGGTGGTGGTCAGCAATTGAATCACCGTGCAGACTGCACACGTTTCACATTTTACGGCCGTGCGAAGTTTGCCTAGATAGTCCGTGGTGTGAGACCCGGACCGACACGTTTGCAATGTCTACATTTAGGAGCGATGATATGCGCCGTTTGACGTCCGTCTGATACATGTATCGCCCACTGAATGTGGCACACCCGTTCTGAATGATAAAATATGAATGTGAATATTTTGGTCGAGAAGCTTGTCATCATCCATGCTTCACACTGAGCAACAAACCGCATCCCCTTGTTTATAAATATCTAAAGACAGCTGCCATTGACGTCATACGAATCAATTGCGCACAAAAAAAAATATCGCCGACGTCCATCAATCCGAGCTGGAACGGAGAGAGGGAGGGAGAGAGAGAGAGAGAGAGAGAGAGAGAGAGAGAGAAAGAAAGAGAGAGAGAGAGAGAGAGAGAGAGAGAGAGAGAGAGAGAGAGAGAGAGAGAGAGAGAGAGAGAGAGAGAGAGAGAGAGAGAGAGAGAGAGAGAGAAGGAGAGAGAGAAAGGAGAGAGAGACAGAGAGAGCGAGAGAGCGACGAAGTATGGGAATGAGGGAATGAAGCTCCGGCCACTCCTGCAACGATCACAGCTTCCTCGCCTGCACGTACCCTAGGCAGATGACAGTGATAACGGCTCCACTGCCACTCCACAGTCACAGCTTCCTCGCCTGCACGTACCCCAGACAGATGACTGTGATAACGGCTCCACTGCCACTCCACAGTCACAGCTTCCTCGCCTGCACGTACCCCAGACAGATGACTGTGATAACGGCCCCACTGCCACTCCACAGTCACAGCTTCCTCGCCTGCACGTACCCCAGACAGATGACTGTGATAACGGCTCCACTGCCACTCCATCCACAGTCACAGCTTCCTCACCTGCACGCACCCCAGACAGATGACTGTTATAACGGCTCCACTGCCACTCCACAGTCACAGCTTCCTCGCCTGCACGTACCCCAGACAGATGACTGTGATAACGGCCCCACTGCCACTCCATCCACAGTCACAGCTTCCTCGCCTGCACGTACCCCAGACAGATGACTGTGATAACGGCCCCACTGCCACTCCATCCACAGTCACAGCTTCCTCACCTGCACGTACCCCAGACAGGTGACTGTGATAACGGCTCCACTGCCACTCCACGGTCACAGCTTCCTCGCCTGCACGTACCCGAGACAGATGACTGTGATAACGGCTCCACTGCCAATCCATCACTGCGACGTTTTCAAATTCATCGTCCACTTACTGATATTGTGGCAAACAACTATAAATTCGTAGAAGCGAAACTCACGACTTGGACCGCCGGCATATCGCTAGTTATCGATTATAAGATAAAATTGATGCGATTTTGTAAAAGTGTCTTACTGGTGTAATCAACTTTTTATTTGTTATTTTCATGCATCGTATTCCGGATTTCCATGCGTGAAAATTGGTGTCAGCATTTTGGGGTTGAAAGTAGCACGTCGTCAATCCAATGATGTTACAAGTCGCATCAATGACTTCTAATCAAAACGGCATCCTTTTGGGGGCCAAAATTCCGAACCGAATTTCTTCCACAACCTGATCACAACTGAACTTAACACTCGCCGAAGTCGTGACAGTCCATCGCAGTGTTGCGACCTTTTGAGATTCGCGGCCCATTTTCTTGATATTATGGCAAGCAATTACAAATTCTTGTATTTATCAATGACGGAATTGTTTTGCGGTCCAAATACCGAACCGAATTTTCAACAAAATGACAGCAATTGAGCTGAATGATCGCCGTATTCATGATACCATAAGGCAGTGCCGCGACTTTTTTTTCCTATTCTTGGCCCGTTTCCTTGATATGGTGGCAAACAATTACAAATTCTAGAATGGATCAATAGCGGCATTATTTTCGGGGTGCAAATCCCGAACCTAATTTTTACAACAACAAAAAAAACAATGCTCGCGACTAAGCTTAAAGTTCACCGAATTCATGACATTACAAAGGAGGACTGCCTGAATTTACATTTATTAAATGGTCTCTTGGTATCGTTGAATTTATGACAATGTGGGGGAGGAAGACTTATTTTTTAGGAGCGCTTGTCCATGAAGGTCATTTGCCCCGCTTTTAAAGCGAGTACGATACATGTCTGTTTATAAAAGCAAGTGTTTGCGATCAAGGTGCAGGCAAGTGGATATTTACGTTCAGGAAATTTTACCCCATAGTTTGTGTTATATTTTATGTGCTGGATTGGGGACATCTCTCTGATGTCTAAGTGGTTCTAATTTTACTTTACTCCAACACAAAATTATTTTGTAGTTTGTGTGGGGGTAGGGGTGTTTTGAGAGTGGTGATAGATTGATTTTGTCAGGGTGCCGGCTTTAGCCTACTTTTATCGAAGAGCACCGCGGGATTTTTACCATGCGAACAAGGAGGTAATTGTTCACACCACCTCTTACGCCGGCCGCAGCGTGATAGTAGTCAGCAGTGGGACAAGTATGCCATGCAGGGCTGTCAGTTGTGTTATTCGTGTGTTTTGCAATTCGGCTCTTCTACATCCGCCGTATCTCTGGGTAGCCGTTTACGTTACGAGTTGCAAGGCAAATTGGCCCATCTACGTCCGATATATGACCCGGAGTCGTTTTACTCTATCCTAATTTGTATTAATATTTTTAGTTTTATGGTTTTCTAAAGCAAGTCGGCTCATCTACTTCCGACGGCATGCCGGGATGGCTATTTACGTGGTTCCTACGAGTGTTTCGTGGTCATCCATTGCGAGTTGATGTGAGTGTTGGTGGCGTGGTGCCCACAGTACTCTGGTTAGTTTTGTGGCGTGCATATATTCAAATAGCAATGGAAGGAGTTCTGGGCGTTTCCATCGCTTTTGGGTAACCGAGAAGCGATGGAAGCGATAGGGCAATGCCCTTCTTTGGCGGAATGCCTTAAGTGGTTGTCTTTGAGAGCCCAAGCTACTGCAGTCTAGCAGGATGACGCCTATGCTTAGCGTGGTGTTGCAGGTACCGCAGTGGGGTGTCAGATATTGGTCACTAGCCTGTGCCGATAATTTTCAAAGTGGTGTTATCAAAAACGGCTACTGTTTTTATTCTGTCTTGACATGCGCCTGACAATTGGGCATGAAAATTAGATCGCTGGGCAATCGGTATTTTTTTCACAAAATGTGTTTGAAAAAGACTCTGTTTTCGACAGCCGGCGCCATAATGTCTGTGAGAACCAATCCAGATAAGTGGGTCAAATAGTACCTTTTTATCGTCTCGACGACCTGAGTCGATTCAAGCAACGTAGTATTGTAGAAAAATCGATAGTTAGGAAAAATCGGCTATCCTATGTCTTCTAATATACCAGCAAATGTCAATTTCGGGGCGTACAAGAAACTCTGAGGTTTAAGCAAGTAAAAACCATGATACAGACGCGTTTTCTGCACTCAATCAATTCAAATCTTTAGCATCACTTACTGGACATAGAAATATAGACAAAGCTTCATTTTTTTTCGCTTTTCGAACTACATCGCAGCATGATTGAGGGAGGCTGGTTTGTGCGCATGTACATCACATACCAAATGGAAGGCTAACTGGAAAGGCTATCTGAATGTCTCAACATGCAATGAATTCGTTGCAGGTTGAGACATTCAGATAGCCTTTCCACATCACGTTCAGACGAAAATCATACGTTGGTGATACAAATTATTGAAATTCGCCGTGATCACCACGGGATCATCGATGCAAATTGTTCCCAAATGGACACATGTCAGACATCAATCAATGAACGCTTGTATATCTAATGGGCAAACATCGCACGAATGTGTGGAGCACAACTGACTGGACGGCATAGAGCATCCCAGTTCTATCTTTCATGGAACTCACAGTCGTTTTAGCATGTTCTCCACGTCCCTCTTAGTTGTTAGCACGGATCAAAGCTGCCGGTGCATGCCCAACACTGTACGTATCAGATCATGACCTGGGAGATACTGCATGCAAAAACCTCCGGCATATCGTTGAATTCATTGTGGTGTTTACTATCTGATGCGGTTTCACGCAAAGGTGCAGCACAACTGGCTGGATGGGCCACGGCATGTGCTGCGCAAGCTGCAGCTCACTCGGCTGCAACATCGGGAAGTCGTGAGCATCGTGATGCCGTACCTCCACTCCGATGCCTGGTATGCTCACAGCGAAATAGTGCTTCAGACACTTCTCTGTAGCGATGACAGAGCAGAGCGCCAGCTCGCTGTTGAACGTATCAGGTACATCCACGGCAAAAATGAGCGTGGAGACCCCAGCAGCCGTCCCAGGAGAATTCCGAGACTAAATGATACCGCGGAGAGTTTGCAGTAGTTGATATCCTGGGACGGCGACTTCGAACTGGCCCTCACGTGCCTCACGCCAAGCTCCGAACTTGAAGGCTATGTGGACGTGCCGATGCCAGTTCCACAGTTTCCCGTGCACGGTCAGTCAGTTGAACGATGCGCGAAACAGGTGTCGCTAACTGCAGAAAAACCGTGTACGGGAAGGAGAGCAGGGACGGCTACATCAGGGCTGGATACATGCACCGGCAGCTTTTGCCCGTGCTAACAACTAAGAGGGACGTGGAAAATATGCTAAAACGACTGTTAGTTCCATGAAAGATAGAACTGGGGTGCTCTATGCCGTCCAGTCAGTTGTGCCCCGCACCTTCGCGCGGTGCTTGGCTTGGATACACCAGTGTGCATTGATTGATGTCTGACATGTGTCTCTTCGGGGAAAAAATAGGCATCGATGGTCACAAGGTGATCACGGCGAATTTTACTCACTTGTATCACCAACGTATCTGATTTTCGTCTGAATGTGATGTGAAAAGGCTATCTAAACGTCTCTACATGCGACGAATAGGTAGGTATTTGGTATGCGAAGTGCATACGTACAAAGCAGCCTCCCTCAAGCATGCTGCTATGTAGTTCAAAGAGCGAATAAATATGAAGCTTTGTATATATTTATATGCCCAGTGAGTGACGCTGAAGTCTTTAAATGAGTAAGTGCAGAAACCGCGGCTGTTTCGTGAGTTTTACTTGTTTAAACCTCAGAGTTCATTGTATGTCCCGAAATGTACATTTGCCGGTGTATTAGAAGACGTAAGATGGCGATATTTTCTTCAGTATTAATGTTTCGACAATATTACGCTGTTTCAATCGACTCAGTTCGTCGAGGCGATTAAAATGAGATGATATTTGACCAACTTATCTGGATTGGTTCTCACAGCCAGTATGGCGCCGAATGCCGAAAACAGTCTTTTTCAAACGCATTTTGAGAAAAAATCATGGTTGCCCAGCGATCTAATTTTTATACCAAATTGTTAGGCACATATTAAGGCAAAAGTAAAACAGTAGCCGTTTTTGATGACGCCACTTTTAAAAATATTGACCCAGGCTATTGGTCACCCTGTGATTGAGGCTGTGCTCGTTTTGTGCATCCAGGTCTAAGTCTAGTGAGGATGACCTCTTTCTGTCGGTGAGATTAACTTGATGTGACCCATGTGCCTACCGTTGGTTTGATTTCGTGGATGTGGTTGGATTTGCATTGTGTTGAGTTGTATTGTGTCCATGTGTTTTGCGGACGTTCGCGAATGTGGCGTTTTAGGAGTGCTTTGCAGTCTTTTACCGAATAATCCATGCCAGGGTATGTGCTCGATGTTAAGGCTTGTTTTGCGAGACGTTCTACTTCTTCGCTACCTGAGATGTTGGCGTGGCCCGGGATCCAAGGGAAGGAAAAGATCATGGTATGGGTCACGATTTGTTGGATTCTAGCAAAGACGTGATGTTAGTGATAAATTATTTATGAAATAGGATGGAATATACTTCTTTCTTGAACACTCATTCGGCATCCTTCTTCAAGAAGTACTGACATCCTGCTCCTTGGTACATGGCTATGAAGTATTTCTGTCTTTTTTCCAGCGGTATCTCATTCAAAGTAGTAGCATGTGCATGCTCTGGATACGAAATGGTGATGCACGACAATTTGGTAATGCAATTTCAGGTAGACGGATTACCAATAATGCGATGAGGCATACAATATGGGTTTATAGCATAGTTATTATTATTCCTATTCAGAATATAACTCTTCTTAAATGATTAACCTCAAAACAAATGATAAAGGTACAGTCATAAGTACCTACACCATTGACTCAAATTTGAGTCTGAATGACATCAAAAACATTTAAAGTAACACTAATTCCATGGCAAATTTCGACATCATACTATGTTCGTTTCGACGTCTCACACCCAATGAAAAATAATTATTTAACCCTGCGTGACGTGGACAGTCATGTGTGTTGCTCGTTGACTGGAGGACGGATTTGGATTCTGAGCAACTTACTACGTTTCTAGCATTACTCCTCATGAGAATGGAGGTAGCGGTCATGATGGCCATTGCTTCAACGGAGTAGATAGAGAAACTATCCGGTAGACGCTTGGAAAGTCTGAGACTTGTTCCAGTGATACTGATACCTACGTTAGCCTCGTGTTTCGACCCACCCGTGAATAAGACTAATTTGTGACTCTTGCCATCGGCGAATTTGTGGAAGATGCCAAGAATTTCCGCCTATGTGACAGTGGATTTCTTCTCCGAGAACAAGTACTCGACCATCGGTTCACGGAAGGTCCAGAATGGCCTAGTGGGCGGTCCAGCTGCGGTGGATGACATTGTGAGGTTAAGATCTGAGAGAGCCGTGGCAGTTTGAACGCTATATGGTGGAAGTTTGCTCGCAAATCGGCTCTTGTGGCATCTGCCAGGCGTAAAACAGCGTTGTGCCGGATGATTTTTAATGGATTTGATTTTGATGTAGTAGCGGCACAGCTGTTGTATTCGCCTGAAGTGGGGTGGGGGCATGTTTGAGTCTACTAGAAGACCGGCTATCGGTGAGGTGCTGAGAGCACACGTGGCTGCTCTGATGGAGCTGTTTTGGATGATTTCTCACTTTCAGCTATAACCTTCTGAAATGGTGGCAAAAATGATGCTGTTGTATTCTAGCATGGCTCGTATGATTGATGTGTACAGTCACGGTAGTGTTTCCCTGCCTCTGCCTCATTCTGTGGCTGCAAGTGCACGGAGTATGTTGACGCGCTTCGCGCTTCGCTTCGTAGTGGAGGTGGTGTGAGTGTTGAAACTAAATTTGTCGTCTAAATGCACTCCAAGGAACCTGAATCTTCTCACCTGTTCCGTGGCTTTGACATCGATTTTAAGTAGAGTTTTGTGTGCGAGTCGGAGCGACTATATGTGACGGTGGCCGATTTTTCTGCTCACAGGGTGAAGCCCCAAGTCTTGCAACACCTTGCAATGTGGTCTAGTCCTGTTTGAATGTCTTTTTCACCTTTACGGAAGCATCGTGATGTTTTCCAAATTGCGATGTCGTCCGCGAGAAGTGATGAGTATTGAAGTTAAATGATGAAGAGGCTCGGTGAGAACACGCTCCCTTTTACCAGGCCCTGCTCCTGAGTTGTGTTTGATGTAACTTTAGGGGTGGAGGCTCTGCCGTCGGTGGGGTGTCGGGGGTGGTGGCGGGTGTGGGTGTGCGGGGTGTGAGTGAGGCGGGTTTGTGTGCGGTAAGTGGGGTGTGGGTGAAAAGTGTTCCAAATAGTGCTTAAACTCGGGGTGAGTGGTATTGGTGTGTGCAATGTATTTTAGACATTACCTACCTCGACTGAACTTGGGTGAACTACTTGAACTAACTGATCTTATTGAGGGCATGACCTAAATAACTCCTTTGCTGATTGTGCCTATGGCAGTGGTATACTGTGTTGTGTTTCGCCGCCACATCCACCACACATGCTCCAAACCCCAGCTGACTTGATGTTGGTTTGCGCTACCGTACCTAACACGAATTTATATTTGTTCCAGGTCAAAGTTTTGGGTACACCAGATAGTTAAGTGAGGGTCTTCAGCCAGATTATAATTAATACGTTGCATTAGAGAATTGATGATAATTGAGTTTGCCATTGGTTTGAATGACATGTCCAGTGTTGGAACTTTTTGGACGCTAGTAACAGTATAATTTTGTGCAATGTACCGTAAGAAATAGGCGCCTGTGTTGAGCCCCGAGCGGCTTCCGCTGATCCTTAAAGCTACCTATTCACATTTATTCTCCTCGTTCACTTCACATTCGCTCGCTCCATCCATGCTCTGCTTATTAATTAATGAATTACTTGGTCCAAAAACTTACCTCCCTGCCCCCCTCAGCGGTACACGAACACATAGATCCACAGACCATTGCTCTATTTTTGACGGTACTGTAGGGGGGTCCGGGCCACGTCTGGCTGGGCGGTGCCGGAGCGGGTTCCGGGCATTGGGCGGTTGTCGGCTAGGTGGTTGGCCAGTGGGCGACTGTGGTTGGCCGCCGCCGGGCCGGCTGGTTGGTTGCCCGCGGACAACTGCGGTTGGCCGCCGCCGGGCCGGCTGGTGGCTGCTGGGGAGTCGCTCCGTCACCCACAACTTCTGCAACCGCTCCGACATCCTTCCAACCCTTCTGCGGCCCGTCGCCACCACTACACGAATGTGTTTTAGCGAGACCAGGTTCCTATCCATATCACATACGCCCGTGAGCGCGCCCGGCTGGTCATGTAGCGAGGAGGGGTTGTGGGCGTTAGGTGTGACGTGGCACTGTTGGATGGTTATGATTCGGGTACACGACATGGGTACTGCCACTGCCGCCAGCACTCGTCCATTTACAGGACCCACCCGTGTACCACCAAACAACACAGCACATCCACCATCCACTCACCCTCCCCCCCCCCGCACCCGCACAGCATCGACGTTATCGGTGCATCCAGATGCAAGCATGGCCCGGGCAACATCCAGTACAATTTTGGCAGTGATGTTTCTGACCGCTGAATACTTCTGTTGAATTCGAGCCAACTCCGCTGGTCCTTAAAACTATCCCTTTAAGAATTCATGCAACATTCACTGGCTCCTTTCATTCCGCACGATCATTCGGTCCCTAAGAATACGAAAAACGAGTTCGCCCACAATTTCCCCCCCCCAGTGCTACGCAAGCACTTAGCGAGTCATATTCCATTTCACTGGGGATTTTGTTAGTTCCGTACGCATATGAATTACCCGCTCCAAGACCTACTTGTAAACGGCTGACCCGACTCTCCTGATTGCGTAATTTGTATCTATTGTCGTTCTGCCCTTAAGGCTTGGCAAATCTGGGCTGTGAAGCTTTCCCTGGGCTTCTGCGTTGTCGTATGACTGAACTCAGGTATCAATGGCCAACTTACCTAGCCCTATTCAATCGACGCCACGCCGGGCCTTAAACGTTGAAGACGTGCGACCGGGTCTGACGTATCCCACGGGCGGGCACGGATCCCTACCACGTTGGGTACGTCCCTGGTCGTAGTTATATCTTAGCCGGTCCTACCACTTTAGCCTCGGAGCTTATGGCATGCCAAACCCATCCATGTGTCTCTCGAATTTCTGCACCAACCGTGCCCACGTGCAGAGTTCGGGGGTGGACAAATTACCGTGCAGCGTTTTGCCTATGTCCTATAGTCTAGCGTCAGACTTCTGGCGAACGCAATGTGGTGGCCCTTTTATCGGCCCGTCCGCAGCTTCTGCCTTCACGTGCGACATAGTATGTCATAGTATGTCACGTGCATACTATGTTCGCCCCTTCATCTGCGCCCCTTGGTCGCAGAGGCCAGCGTGATTTTGCGGTCAAAGATCCAGAGCAGGTAAATTAATGCCCCGATGTGTCCGTTCATCGCACCCCTCACATTTAAACATTATCCAAGCGCAGATCATATATACAACAGCATTAATATTTCAGACAAATTGAACTGGCTTGAACACTCAATACCACCACCCGGAAACGTTCAGTCCATAGGAGGACGGCTCGCAGGTCGTCTGCCTCGCTTGTAAATTTACTTCATATAACTGCCCTTAACCTATATGAAGGTGGTGTAAATCATTCATCCGTATGTGTCCACCAAACATCAGTGACCTGTGTCGAGAACCGCGGCATCGTTCTCTTCCATTCGAGGGAAAAGCGTGACATGTACCCCTCAAAGAAAATTGCAGCACGCGCCCCTCAGCCCTGTAGCCCGGATCGTTATTCAGCTTAGACCTAATTATCTTCCCCTCCGTCGAACGGGTCACTGAGGTATTTACTTCGCTACCGTGGGTATGGAGGGTCGTATCCTTGTAGTCATCAATCGCGTTAATCCCCACGGACGGTCGCTGACTGCTATCGGTACTCGTCCCATCGGAATTTGACCTACATATTATCTGGTTTCTCACGTAAGTTCGTCTGTGAACGCATAGCTGAAGGGTATCCCTTGAGTTCAGGTAACGTTTTGATTGCAAAGGAAGGGTTGCACCACGGCAGATGGGGTAGCTATGATATTGTTTGTACTCCTGTTAGTCTAAAGGCCGAACGTATTTGGATGGGAAGAGGAAGACATAAATTGTTCCAAGCATAATTGTGCGACACCCCATGTCTTACTTCATCCGGTCCTGCTATGCCGCACATCTCTGCCACAATCCCTAGTCTGCAAGGTACTCAAATCAATTATCAAGTTTAGAATAGTTAGTTATCTGGAAGGTAGCAGATTGATTCAAGATACTCAACATGGGTTTAGAAAAGGACGATCGTGTCTCACAAACCTCTTGGACTTTTTTAACTTCGCCAGAGAACAATTTGATCAGGGAAATCAGGTTGATGTAGCATATCTTGACTTTAGTAAGGCCTTTGACAAGGTACCCCATAAACGGTTAGTGATACAGCTTCAGTCCCATGGTATTGCAGGTAGCATCTTAAAATGGATAGAGTTGTGGCTTTCAGATAGACAGCAAAGAGTGATGCTAAATGGTACAAAGTCATCATGGTAAAATGTTCTTAGTGGAGTCCCCCAGGGGTCAGTACTAGGGCTATTACTGTTCATTATATTTGTAAATAACATTGAAAGTGGCCTAAGCAGTAAAGTTTTGAAATTTGCGGATGATTTGAAGGTCTTTAGGGCAATAACAGGTCAGGATGAGCAAATCTCGCTGCAAAAAGACTTAGACGAACCTGTGAAGTGGTCCGAAGAATGGCAAATTAAATTTAATTTTGATAAGTGCAAAATCATGCATGTAGGTAAGCAGCATATGAAGGCTCCATACTTGATGGGTGGCCAAGTGCTATCAGTGACTCAACAGAAGGATTTAGGTGTTATTCTAAACACAAAACTGGGGGCATCAGAACAGACCAAGGAAGCCAGGAAGAAGGCACTGAGAATGCTCGGGGCAATGAATAGGAATGTATCATACAGAAGTGAGGAAGTGATCAGGAAGCTTTACTGTGCATACGTCAGGCCACATTTGGAATACTGCATCCAAGCTTGGTCTCCTAGCTATGAAAAATATTGTTGGCTTTTAGAGAGAGTACAAAAGAGGGCTACAAAAATTGTTTATGGCATAAGCAACCTGGCATATGAGGAAAGATTGAAGAAATTGAATATGTTTTCACTTAGATGTAGAAGGCTGAGAGGAGATCTCATCGAGGTCTTTAAATTTGTCCATGGTCTGGAGAGAGGATACCTTGGGAAAATGTTTGAATTTAACAGAAATGATGCAATTAGAGGTCATAAATTCAAAATTAAAGTTAACCACAGCAGAACAAGGTTGAGGCAAACTTTCTTCACCAACAGGGTAGTAGAACACTGGAACCAACTGCCAGAAAACATCGTCAGTAGCAGCACATTGAACATCTTTAAAAGCAGCATAGACAATCATTATAAGAACAGAGGGCTTGCTTTTCAGTATTACAGGGGGGGGCTGATTGACAGGTTTGGTGGGCAACTGGTTCAGTGTACAGAGTGCAACCAAGAAAGGGCCCTTGTGGCTCATAGTTGCACTAATCTTTTATGTCTTTTTGTCTTTATGCCGCTCCTCCTGTCCGTTACGGCCGAAATGCCACTACCGGTATCTGCTGATGTTACCAGAGAATTTCTATGCTTAGTCTAATATATTTACATTTGCATACACCGCATCGCATTACGCACACGCACTGGTCATACACTTCTCGACATCTCTCACATCTCCGTCCTTGAACGCAACAAAATGATCTCCGTCTTGAACGCATCTCCGTCCACTTCCTCCCTATTTTGAATTCATCCTATTTGCACCCCCCCCCCTGCGTGGGACAGGTCGCTCCCTTCAGCAATGAAGTTGGTGAGAAGGCAGAAGCTGCGGAAGATAATTTAGGTTGGTTCGACAAGGTTTGGGAAAGAGGAAGACATGCCAGACGTATGACACTCACATGTCTGATGGTGGTCGCCCTCCAGCCGTCCGTCACTCATCGCCGCCCGGCACTTCACGTCACATCTGCCTCCATTTTAACGACCTCTATATGACTTGGTGTTCTACCCTAAGTGGGTCCTTTTTGGAGAGTGTTCCCGAGTCGCCTCCGAGAGAGAGTCTAAGTCTGAGAGCTTCTCCGTGGCTGCCAAATTTTCTTTCCTTCCGTAGGCCCGCCTATTTTTTTCTCCAGCCACTGCCAGGGCTTCGGATCGGGTTCTTGTTCCTGATTGGTGGGGTGCATTTCCATTCCCTCGAACTACGCGCAGCGCGAAGCCGCCCGGGGCCGTCAAAACGGTCTGAAAAGGTCCACTGAGCGGGGTCACCGACCTCGCGGCTGGCCGGGAACCTTCTGTTGCTTTGGCTCAGTTCCGCATCTCCGGTGGCCAGCTGGACGGGGTGCGAGACGATTACTCTTGGGTTCGCCCGTAGGTGTTGCCGGAGCCGCCCTCTGGTCTTAGCACCGGCGACACCCGCGTTTCCTTATGCGTCAGGACAAATCATTGGACGGGAAGGAGAAGGTGGACGGGATCTGGCTGGGCTTCCGGCAGCCTGTTCTGGTGGGAAAAAAAAATATTTAAAATTTCGTGCCGAAAATAAATGTAAGCCTCCTTACATAACACTGCTGGATTCGACCTTAATGATCATGTCTCTGAGGAAGTTGAGAATGAAGTGTGCCATGTGTCCGCGTGGGCCAATCTTGGGGAGTTTGTGTGTCAGTGCGGACTCGGCCGAATGCGGCAGTGATCTCTAAGTAGCCAGATATTGTTGTGGGTTTGATGCACAGACCACCTTTGATGTCATGCGCTGTGATGCGCATTCTACTGAAGCCGATGTCTACCTTAGCCTCGTGTTTCGACCCATCCGTGAATAAGAGGGATTTGTGATTGTTGTCATCGGCGAACTTGTGGAAGACAACAAGAATTTCCATCGATGTAATGTGGATTTCTTTTCAGACACCCAGTACTCGACCTTTGATTGACTGAGGTCCATAATTGTTTTAATAAAACTGTTTAAATAAATCATCTTTAACTGAGGCCAACTGTCATCTTCTAGAGATATGCTACGTTAAAAATGGCTACTTTAATCCGGCTTATGTGGCATCCGGTTATATTAACCCCCTAGTAGACACCCGTTGAAGACCTAAAATAAACAACATAGAAAAGAAAAATTAATAAACCACAGTAGGTCGGTAAAAAACATTTAAAATATAAAAGATTTTCACGACTTACATTATGTTTTTTTACTCTGGGGGGTTCATTTGGGGGATATATGAAAAAACAAAATGTATTTGGAATGAGTAAAGGACAACGAAATCGACCCGCGGTATAATTTTTTTTTGCCCCACAAAAATAAAAAATAAATATTTTTTTGAAATTTCAAAATTGTGAATTTTGAAGTTTTCTTTAATTTTCCTTTTTCAATCTGTAGAGCAGACCGAGAAATGTTGTTTGAAGTCAACTTACACTCATACGAAATGCTTACTTTAGTCAGAATTCTGTGTTTGAACTGCAATATGGCAAATACGCAAAATTTACATGTAGTCAAAAACGTACAAAATGAAAAATTCAACTCATACGTTTTGTTGCATCCGTAACGATAAACAAACGCTGAAAGTTTCATTAAAATATCTATATCCGTTAAAGTGTGACGACTGGTTTAACTTTTTTGGAGGTGACCTCACTTGACCTTGACTAACGCGTTGACCCTAGATGACCTGACCTAAAATTTATGAATAAGCATGTGCAATTGATGTGGGAAAAGGTATGCCAAATTTGGGTGCGTTCCCCCACGCTGTTCGTCCGCTATCAGCGAAAAACCTGAGGGGGGGCGGTTGAAGACCCCCCCCCCCCCAAGACGGGACGGGTTAAGTAAGAAATACAGGAAAGATGAGACACCAGCAAGCTAAGAACATGGCGTAAGGGCAAGTACATACATACACCGTTGAAACACATTTTCATGCATACACACACGACACTTGGAAGGACACTTGGAGGGTGGGCAGCATCGTAACCTCCAGGCAGGCTCCACTGCCCATCCGCTGACCTGAAGGGCGAAGCGGAAGCCTCACGCCCAGGGCGAGTCGTGGGTGTCGGGCCCGACCTTGTATGTGTGGATGTGTGTTAAAACTTGGAAAAACCTGAGAAGGTGAAAAAGCCAAGCAGCTTGCAAAAACCGTACGAAAAAAACCAAGCACAATATATATGGAAAACCGTCCGTTATGGCCAAATTGGACCGGTCTCTGCCTCCCTTGGGTGATATAACCTATATGTATGTGAGTTGCGACGACGGAGATGATGACGTTTTGACTTCAAATTACTTTCTCAAGTTTGGTACTGTGTAAGAATTTGAATAGTAGCTCAATGAGCTTTGGGTGTTGGTCGCCGAGAAGGGTTCTCAATGTAAGTGGGAACTGGTGTCGGGCGATGTAAGAAAGAAGGGGCGTCGTTGTAACTGGTAGGCAGGTCAGATAAGTAAGGAATGCCCAGCAGAGTTGCGTACGTCACATGTCTGGCAAGGGGAAGCGCGGCGAGGTCGGAGGAAGGTGTAATCATGTGAAAGTTTGGTGTGTCCGACTCGGAGTGGAGTCAGGAGGATCTCGTGTAAGCGGTATGTTGCCGGGAAGAGGGCCATTTGGCAAGAAGGGGTTTAATGTGATGTAAATGTGTAGTGTTGTGGTTCCAGCATGTCTAGAGATATGTGCTAAATAGGGACAAAAGGTCACAGGGGGAACTGAGAGGTTGGGGGTGGGTGGGAGGTCGATGGCTCGACGGGCGAGCTCGTCCGCCCGCTCGTTGCCGGAATCCCCATGTGGCCAGAAATCCAGAGCAGGGTGAGTTGTAGGTGAGCGTGATGTGTGTGATAGAGTTGACGGATAGCGTGGGGTGTGTGGTGTTGTAAATGGCTGCGAGAGCATCCATGGATGAACGTGAGTTAGTGCAGATGATTGTTGGTGTGGTGATGTGTTGTTGAACGATGAGATGCAGACAAGCGTAGATAGCGACTAATTCTGAAGTGTAAACCGAGTGTAGTGGCGTTAATTTTATTTAGTCGAGGTTGGGTCCACGGCACCAGGCAGTTCTAGTGCCGTCTGTGATACGTGAGCCATCCGTGCAGAAGAATGTGGAGTGGGGGTGGGCTGCTTGGTATTCGAAAAATGTTTGTTGGACTTCGATGGGGAAGTAATTGTTTTGGTGGAAGAGATATTCGAGATTCGGGTGATACATGTGTCAGAACGGAAGTAAGGGAGGCGATTTGCCGGATATTACCTTGGGAAATTTAAGTGAAAATGCAAGGGTGTGGTTCAAATGTATGGCAAGATTGTAATTGGTCCTACTATATGAACGTCGAACGGCGGGATTTGAGAGTGCGAGGCTGGCAGGGTGATTGCTCTGTGTTGTGGTTCGAAAGTGGTATCTGATTAGTTGGAGTGTTCTGTGGTGTTGCAGGCTGGGGAGGTGGGCCTTTGCCTGGAGATTAGTGATGGGTGTGGTGAGGTGTGCTCCGGTGATAAGACGATGTGCGCCGTTCTGTATGCGTTCGAGTGTTCCTATGTGTGATGGAGATATATGATCGAAGACAAACACATTGTATTCCAGGATTGAGCGAATCAGAGTAATATACATAGTGTTGATTGTAGCCCTGTCTGCAACCCAGTCTCGACCGGAGATGTAGCGCAGGAGATTTTGACGTTTGACGCAACGTTGTTTTAGATAAGCGATATCAGGGCCGAAAAAACACCTTTGTCTAGTACGATGACAGGATAGGTGAAGGCGGTTTGGTGAGGGATAATTTGGTTACGATAACGGAGCGGTGGAAAGGGTGGGATATCAGAATGGAGTCGGGAGAAGAGCATTGCGATAGATTTGGCGGGAGAGATTTCCAATCTCCAAAGGGAGCACCACGAATCAATTTGATCCATGGCCCGCTACATTAAGTAATTTGCTTTCTCAGTCGATGGGTGCGTGCACCATACGCCCAAATCATCGGCGAAAATGGAGTATTTTAGGCACGGGCTATGTTGTGAAGGTCAGCGAGGGCACAGTTTATCATGACAAGAAGGAGGGTGGGAGATAGCACGCATCCCCTGTGGGACGCCTTGATCTATTTTTTTTGGACGGAGAATGGATATTGCCACAGCGGACGGCGAATGATCTATTGGAGAGAACGTTGTGCCATCCTACCTCGGATGCCGATACGATGTAATTTGATTAGGAGGGCCGAACTGTGTGCTTTATTCAATGAGGATTTTAAGTCCAGACATAGAGCGACGGTTTCATGTTTTTCATGAAGCCGTACTGGATCGAGTCAACTAATGGGATGAAGTTGACGGTGGTGCTGTGTCTGGGTCGAAAGCCGCTTTGGAAGGGGGAGAATTTCCTTTTTCAAGGTCGACTCTGATTCGTCCATTGACCGGGGTCGGATGGATTTTAGAAGAAGGGGTATGCCAATTGGTCAGGGCCGGCCGTAGTGTTGGTTACGTTCGAGAGGGATAAATTTAATTCATAGGGAGTGAAGGGTGCATTATGTGATTCAGTGTTCTCCGAGGTAAAGTTTCATGTGGCGAGAGTTGTTTCTAAGAAGTCGGTTGTTTGTCGCGAGTATTGTGTATTCGAGGAGATGTCAGCATAATAGGAGGCAGTGTTCCGCGAAGTCCGAGGCCTCTGTGATGTTGCGTTGATTAACCCGTCCTGTCTGGTGGGGGGTATTCAACCGCCCCCCTCCCCCTATTGGGCTTTCCGCGGATAGTGGACGAACGGCGCGCAGCAGCGCGCCCAAATTTGACATACCTTTTCCCACATTAATTTGGCATCCCGATTACAAATTTTGAGGTCAGATCTAGGGTCAACGAGTTAGTCAAGGTCAAGTGAGGTCAGCTCCAAAAAGCTTCAACCAGTCACGCTTTAACGGATACAGATATTTTAATGAACATTTCAGCGTTTGCTTATCTTTAGGGATGCAACAGAACGTACGAGTCGCATTTTCATTTTTTCGTTTTTGACTACATATAAACTGCGCATTTGCAAATTGTAGTTCAAATAGAGGATTCTGGCTAAAGTAAGTATTTGTTATTGGGGCAAGTTGACTTCCAACCACGTTTCCCGGTCTTATCTACCCATTGGAAAAGGAAAATTAAAGAAAACTTGAAAACTACAAATTTTAAAATTTCCAAAAAAATAAAATCCTTATTTTGGAGGGGGGCAAATAATTATAGCCCTGGTCGATTTCGCTGTCTTTTTCTCATTCCAAACAATTTTTTTTCATATATCCCCAAAATGAACTCCCAGAGCCAAAAACATAATGAAAGTCGTGAAAAGTCGTGAAAATCTAGCCCCCCTGGTGACGTCACTTTTGGGGAGGAATTTGTTTTGGGTGGTGGACCCGGACCCTACTCATAGAGCTCGTTCCGATTACACCTCTTTCGTTTTCGTGCGACGCTTAGTTTGAATTTTAGAGTGGGTTTATCAACCTCCCCCCCCCCCCCTCGAGACGGTGTGCGATGATCTGACCGGAAAGACGGCTCGGATTAATTGTCATTTATGGGAAGCTGCGGTGTGGGCTCTGCAATTTGTAAAGGAGCGAAGTTTGGTCCAAATTTGGCCGATGGGGTAAAACTGTTCAATGAGTTGGAATAGACTTGCCAGCTGCGTTTTTTGGCTGTGAGATAATCTGCTGACAACGTGTTTAGCCTCGCGGGCTTTTAACATGTTTTGCTGGATAAGGATGTTGCGAAATTTTTGCTCAGCCCGCCCCCTCAGAGCGACGGCTCGTTGGCATTTGTCGTTCCATCACGGCACGTCGTGACGGATAGGGGGCGACGAGTGTGTGGAACATGATTTTCTGCCGCGAGTAATATGGTGTCACGAATAGCTGATATTGAGGGGTTTGCATGAGGAGGGAAGACGGTGTCAATTTCCTGGGAGAAAGATGGCCATTTTACTTTGCGAACATTCCAGCGGGGTAGAAATGAGTAATCTCTAGCCTGGACTGAGCGTTCGAGTATAATATGAATGGGGAAGTGACCGCTAAAAAGGAGGTCGGGTTGCACATGCCAAGAAAAGAGGGGTGAGAGGATGCCGAGGCCAAAGACAGGTCAATGGCAGATGGGCGAAAAGGGGCAATATCGATGCTGTGTGTGGGTGTTCGGTCATTTCAAAAGATCATGTTGTGGGTGTTGAGTGTTTCGATGTGGTGTCAGCGAGGTGATGTGGTGTGACACCCCATGCCTGGCGGTGGGCATTAAAATCACCCAGCAGTAGGCAGGGGCAGGGAAGGAGACCGAAAACGTCGGTCACAGAAGATAAGGATTGTGTATGAGAAGGTGGAAGATAAAGAGAGAGTATTGTCAGCTCTAGTTGTGCAATTTGGATAGAGGCGGCAATAAAATTAGGTTGTTAGCTATGTTGATCTGACGATGGAGGAGGGTGTCTGAGATAAATAAGGCGACCACGCCGCCGCGGGATGCAGAACTTCTGTTCTCGGTATAGAGGGAATAACCAAAGATATTAAAGTTATATGGGTCATTATCGCGCAATGGGGTCTCCTGAACGGCGGCAATCAATGGTTTATGCTTGATGATATATTCCTTGAATTCTGCCCAATGAGATATGAGAGACCTCGTATTCCAATGGAGCATCAATTCAGTTTTGGATGTTTGCATTAGTGGCTGTGATCCCGCTCCCGCAGCCGCGTGTGTGGCGGAGATAGTGAGGCAGAGTCGTCTGACTCATAGTCAGACGACTATGAGTCAGACGACGGTGACGGTGATGGAGAATTGGACGGGATCCTGAGGGGACGGTGATGGAGAATTGGACGGGGAGGGCAGGTCCAGGTGCGGTGTCGCGAGGGGAGGCCGATTTCTTGCGGTCAATCGCCAGAGATGACTGGGTCTTGTCGATTCTTCCCCCGAGCCCAGAATGGTTTAGTTGGTTGGTTATTGGAATTTAGGGGCGCATCGACTCCGTCGGTCATGCAGCGCCCATTCCAGAATGGTCTAGTGGGCGGTCGAGCTGCAATGGCTGACATTGTGAGGTTAAGATCTGAAAGAGACGTGACAATTTGAATACTATATGGTGGGAGTGTGTGCGCAAATCACCCCGTGTCGTATCTGCCATGCGTAAAACAGCGCTGTGCTGGATTATTTTTAATGGATTTGATTTTGGTGTGGTAGCGCCATAGCTCTTGTGCCTTGCGGTGGAGTGTGGGCCACTGCGTCGAGACCCACACCACGGCCCAGTGTGAGGCTCAGGAGCCGTGTTGCGCGGCCTGCGGGGTCACTCACCCCGCCGCATACCTTCGCTGCTTATTCTGGCTGGATGCCAAGGAGCACCAACAGCAGCGTCGGCCGGCCCCCCCCCCCTCAGTACCGCCCTTGACGCAGAGGCCAGCCTGGAGCCAGCCGCTCCTCCAGCCCTCTGCCCGACCCACGCCCAGGCGACCGTCCGACCGGCTCGCTCAGTGTCTCATGTGCTCATGCGTACGGAGGTCCGTCAAACCGGCACCGACCTTGCTCGCTTCTCCCGTCGCAGGCCCATCCACCCACAGCCCCTCCCCCCCCACGAAGGCTGGCAGAGGCCATGCCCCCTTGGGATGAGGCCCCCTCCGCGCCGCTCCCCATGACCATCCCAGCCCCGCCCCACCCAGCCTCCCTCTCGGGATCGGTTTCCCCTCCCGACGCCGCTCCAGGACCTGCCCTCCCCGTCCAACTCCCCATAATGACCCATATAAATTTAATATCTTTGGTTATTCCCTCTATACCGAGAACAGAAGTTCTGCATTCCGCGGCGGCGGGGTCGCCTTATTTCTCTCAGACACCCTCCTCCATCGTCAAACCAACGTCGCTAACAACCTACATTTTATTGCCGTTTCTGTACAAATTGCACAACTGGAGCTCACTATCCTCTATCTTTATCTTCCACCTTCTCATACACAATCCCTATCTTCTGTGACCGACGTTTTCAATCTCCTTCCCCGCCCCTGCCTAGTGCTGGATGATTTTAATGCCCCCCACCAGGCATGGGGTGTCACACCACATCACCTCGCGGACACCACATCGAAACGCTCCTCAACACCAACAACATGGTCTTTTCAAATGACCGAACACCCACACGCAACACCGACATTGCCCCTTTCCGCCCATCTGCCATTGACCTGTCTTTGGCCTCGGCCTCCATCTCACCCGTCTTTTCTTGGCATGTCGAACCCGACCCTCTCTTTAGCGATCACTTCCCCATTCATATTATACTTGAACGCTCAGCCCAGGCTAGAGATTACTCATTTCTACCCCGCTGTAATGTTCGCAAAGCGAAATGGCCGTCTTTAGCATTTACTTACTCGTTCGCTGGAGTTTTTATTTTTCTTTGCAGTTGCGACCTACGGTTTGCCTTGCGATGGTCTCGACTCCAGTTAGTTTCAGCCGTTCCGTTTTCGTCGATGTACGGCTGAAAGACCGTCTCTGACGGAAGGAGGAGACTGGAAATGGGCGTCACAGGCAGAGGTGTGGTTGATGGGGTGGGGGTGGGCTAGACTACCAATCCTGCTCTTCCGTTGTTCCGGCCGGAAGGTGCTCGGCTGCGGCGGGAAGAGGGACGTTGCTACACATCACAACACATTTCAGCTGTGAATTAATTTTTCCGTGGAACTTAGTAATACTGCGTGTTCCCATCTGGCCATTTATTATCTTTCAGAGTTACGGAAGTGTACTGGCCCATTAATCCCGGATTGTTTCTTTTGGCTTAGTTCCGTAACCGAAAGTTCCGCGAGTGGTCCGCCGGGTGCGGCATCTACCGGCTGTAAGTATAGATCGTAGTAGTTTGATGCCGCTAAAGATGGCGGGAACAGCTTGCTGAGTTGCACGCCGCGCCCTAAGGCGCGGGTTGAGCTGTCACCACCTAGCGTCTCGTATCAATGCTAATAAATATTGCCCTCACGGGAATATACTATTCTCCCTGGAAATTGATACCGTCTTCCGTCTTCGTTCAAGCCCCCCCCCCCCCAATAGTAGCTTTTCTTGACATCATATTTCTCGCGGCAGAAAATCTTTTTCCCCACCATCGTCGCTCCCCTAACCGTCACCACGGGTCGTGGTGGAACGACGAATGCCAACGAGCCGTCGCTCTGAGGAGGCGAGCTGAGCAAAAATTTCGCAAAAACGTTGCCCCACAAAACATGTTAGAAGCCCGCGAGGCTAAAAACGTTGTCAGCAGATTATCCTCACGGCCAAAAAACGCAGCTAGCAACTCTATTCCAACTCATTGAACCGTTTTACCCCCATCGGCCAAATTTGGACCAAAACTCGCTCCCTTACAAATGGCAGAACCCCACAACGCGGCTTCCCACAACTGACAATTAATCAACGCAACATCACAGAGCCCTCGGACGTCGAGGAACACTTTGCCTCCTATTATACTGACATCTTGAATACGCAATACTCGTGACAAACCATCGACTTCTTAGAAACCACTCTCGCCAATTGCAACTTTAACTCGGACAACACTGAATCATATAATGCGCCATTCACTCCCTATGAAATAAATTTATCCCTCTCGAACGTAACCAACACTCGGCCGGCCCTGATCAATTGGCATACCCCTTCTTCCAAAATATATCTGACCCCGGAAAAGACAACCTCCTTTCGGCACTTAATCAACTATGGACTGACGGCACATTCCCCCTCTCCTGGTCTGCCAGCACTATCATTCCTATCGCTAAACGTCGTAAACCTCGTGATCTTCCCTGTAGCTTTCGACTTATCTCTCTCACTAGTTGTGCCTCTAAACCCTTTGGGCGCATGGTCAATGGACGAATCAGAGTCTACCCTGAAAACGATGAAACTCTCTCCCTTTCAAAGCGGCTTTCGACCCAGACACAGCACCACCGACAACCTCACCAGATTAGTTGACTCGATCCAGCGCGGGTTCATAAAAAAATGAAACCGTCGCACCATTTCTCGACTTAAAATCCGCATTCAATAAAGTACACAGTTCGGCCCTTCAGATCGAATTACATCGTGTTGGCATCAGAGTCAGAATGGCACAATTTATCATCAACTTTCTTTCCAATAGATCATTCATCGTCCGCTGTGGCAATATCCATTCTCGGCCACAAAAACTAGATCAAGGCTGACCTACACAACATAGCCCCCTGCCATACTCCATTACATAACACATATTCCAACATACTCCATTTTCGCCGATGATTTGGGCATATGGTGCACGCACCCATCGGCTGAGAAAGCAAATTACTTAATGCACCGGGCCATGGATCAAATTGATTCTTTGGGGATTGGAAATCTCCCCCGTCAAATCTGTCACAATGCTCTTCTCTCGATTCCATTCATACATCCCACCTTTTCCACCACTCCGTTATCGCAACCAAATTATCCCTCACCAAACCCACCTTCACCTATCTTGGCGTCGTACAACAAAATAGTTTTTTTTCTGCCCTCATATCGCTTATCTAAAACAACGTTGCGCAAAACGTCTAAATCTCCTAAGCTGCATCTCCGGTCGAGACTAGAATGCAGACAGGGCTACCCTTAACACTGTGTATATTACTCTGATTAGCTCAATCCTGGAATACAATGCGTTTATTTTCGATCATATATCTCCATCACACATCGCAACACTCGAACGCATACAGAACGGCGCACTTCGCGTTATCACCGGAGCACACCTCACCACACCCATCACTACTCTCCGGGCAGAGGCTCATCTCCCCAGCCTACAACACCGCAGAACTAGTCAGATACCACTTTCGAACCACAACACAGTGCAATCACCCTGCCAGCCTCGTACTCTCAAATCTCCCCGTTCGACGTTCATATAATAGGAACAAATACAGTCTTGCCATACATTTGAACCATACCCTTACACTTACACTTAAATTTCCCAAGGTAATCCCCGGCAAATTACCTCCCCTACTCCTGTTCTGGTACATGTATCACCAGAGTCTCGAATATCCCTTCCACCAAAACAATTACTTCCCCATCGAAGTCCAACAAACATTTTTCGAATACCAAGCAGCCCACCCCCACTCCACATTCTTCTGCACGGATGGCTCACGCACCACAGACGGCACGGGAGTTGCCTGGGGCGGTGTACCCAACCTCGAACAAGTAAAATTAACGCCACACCACTTGGTTTACACTTCAGAGTTAGTCGCTATCTACGCTTGTCTGCATCTCATCGTTCAGCAACACATCACCACACCAACAATCATCTGCACTGCCTCACGTTCATCCATCGATGCTCTCGCAGCCATGCACAACACCACACACCCCACGCTATCCGTCAACTCTAACACACACATCACCCTCACCTACGACTCATCCTGCTCTGGGTCCCTGGCCGCATGGGAATCCCGGGCAACGAGCGGCCGGATGAGGTCGCTCGTCGAGCCATCGACCTCCCAACCTCCCAGTTCCCCCTGTGACCTTTTGTCCCTCTCCAACCACCTATTTAGCACATATCTCAAGACATGCTGGAACCACAACACTACGCATTTGCATCACATTAAACCCCTTCTCGCCAAATGGCACTCTTCCCGGCAACACACCCGCGTACATGAGATCCCCCTGGCTCGATTCCGACTCGGGCACACCAAACTTTCACATGGTTACATCTTCCTCCGACCTCGCCACGCTTCGCCTTGCCAGACATGTGATGTACGTATCTCTGTTGAACATTTCTTACTTATCTGCCCTGCCTACCAGTTACAACGACGCCCCCTTCTTTCTTGCATTGCCCGACATCATTGCATTTATTTACATTGGCATCATGACCGACATCATGCATTGCATTTACATTGGCAATTCTTCTCGGTGAAGAACACCCAGAGCTCAATGAGCTACTATTTTCATTCCTGCACAGCAACAAACTTGAAGTAATTTGAAGTAAAACGTTATCATCTTCGTCGTCGCAACACACATACATATAGGTTATATCACCCAAGGGAGGCAGTGACCGATCCAATCTGGCCATAACGGACGGTTCTCCATATAAATTGTGCTTGGTTTTTTACCTACGGGTTTCCCAAGCTGCTTGGCTTTTTCACCTTCTCAGGTTTTTCCAAGCTTTAACATACATCCACACATACAAGGTCGGGCCCGACGCCCAAGACTCGCCCTGGGCGTGAGGCCTCCGCTTCGCCTTTCAGGTCGCGGGTGGGCAGTGGAGCCTCTCTGGATGTTACGATGCTGCCCACCCTTCAAGTGTCCTTCCAAGTGTCGTGTGTGTATGTATGAATGTGTTTCAACAGTGTATGTATGTGCGTGCCCTTACGCCACGTTCCTAGCTTGCTGGAGTTTCATCTTCCTGTCTTTTTAACTGATATAACCGGATGCCACATAAGCCGGATTAAGGTAACTCTTTCTTTAACGTAGCATATCTGTAGCAGATGTCACTTTGCCGCAGCTAAAGATCTTTAAGAAAAAATGCCGCCGCACTGGGAAGTTTTTCTCCTTGCGTCGCCTCTTTGCTGGGATGCTGCCAGCTCCTGACGTTTGACTTGGAGGGTCTGCATATTCACATCGTCAAATACAAATCAGAATTACTGAGGTCTGAAAATATAGTGGACGAAATCCGATGCGTTTTTGTTTTGTTCCTTTGGGGCAGGGGATCAAATACATTTCGGACCCCCCTCAATGATTTTCATAAATCGACACCCCTGATATGGCATGCAACTAGGCATCGCATATATGTCGTGTCGACTGTTGATGACTTGATCACTGTCAATGATAAATCACATCCACGGACAAAATCAACAAATATAGTCATTATGAAGTGCAACCTCTGACATTATTATTTCTGCCAACTTCGGGCTCCACCAAATACCACCCCAGCCTTCTGACAAACCGATAATCCGCTGACACAATACGGTCGAAGTCTTGCCAACGTAGAAATGGCATTAACTCGTTCTCACTATCAGAGGACTACCTAATAAACCACTCTGAACACATGGTACCAAAAGGACCCACTGGTGTATAACGGGTTAACAAAGCCTATGAGGTGGTCTACAAGCCCGCATTACTTTTCAAAATTCATCATCCCGGTTTTTAAGGACATTTAGCTTATTATTCATTCGGTTTTCTATCTGGTATCCACTCGTTTTACCCCAGATGTCGACCATCAATCTCCACCGAACATTTTTTATGCAAAACAGATTGCCACAGGGGAGGTGCATATCACCCGTTTTATTTAATATCATCGTTAATGACCTTTTCGCTGACATGCCTGCAAAGGTATCATTCTCTCTTTTCGCGGACGATAGTGCAATTTGGTGCTGGGACAAAGATTACGAAAGTTGTTTGATTCGACTTCAAAACGCTCTTGACACAGTACACCAATGGTCCATAAAGCTTGGTTTCAGTTTTTCGGTCCCCAAGTCTGCCACCATGATTTTGAGCAAAATCACTCACTGCCCAAAACCAGATGCACAGCTTCACCTTGAAGAACATGACATACCTTATGTACATTCATTTAAATTTCTTGGTGTAACATTTGCTCGTAGGCTTTCCATGCATAAACACATGAAACACATCCAAAACAAACGCTTTCGCCGACTACATTTTTTCGCTGCATTACTTCCACTCTATTAGGTGCCGATCATCACCCTCTTTTACAACTATATAAATATTTAGGGCTCCCCATCATTGAATATGGTTCAGTAGTTTATGTTGGTGCCAGCCCAGAAGACTACCTCATAAACCACTCTGAACACATGGTACCAAAAGGTCCCACTGGTTTATAACGGGTTAACAAAGCCTATGAGGTGGAGTATGAGTATCCTTACACATTTTAGACACCATTCAAAATAAATTTATCCGCATTGCACTCGGTGCAATGACCACTTCACCCATAATTTCCTTAGAAACCGAATCTATAATTCTTCCATTGGCCCTTCGCAGAGTGCAACAAACACTTAGGTGCACCTCCAAATTTCAATTGCATTCAAACCACCCCACACACGTGTCATTGCAAATTCTCCCAAATATACACTATGATTATTTATGTCAAACTGACAAACGAACTGGTCTCAGCATAGCCTCTAGGGTCAAAACATTTTCTGAGCTACTTCGTTTCACTATTTGTATTCCACCATTACTCCACCCATTACTTGTATTCCACCGCCAACTATACCACCGTGGCGAATAGCCGAACGACATATATACTATATCTCACCACCACACGAAAGCACAGCTTTGTCCTGAATATACTAAACAAAAATTCACAAATGTCGAGCTCGTTGTAACCATTTTCCTTTCGATTTTACTGACGGCTAAAAAATGCCAACCTTGCAGGAAATGCAGTGGCTTCTGGAACATGCAGGAAACAACATCGGTTACCAGACGGAACATCAATTTTCATCGCTGGACTTCATGCCATCCTCATTGCCTTCCGTTATATTCGCAACCTTTTCCTTTGTCACCCAATGCGCGGCGTCGTTGTTTGTTCAGAGTGTCTAAATCAGTACAATCAGTACATTGCCATATCTCCTTTTACGACGCACTTCAAGCACTTTGTCTCATGGGAGTGAAGGTCCGCTTCCTGTGGGTGCCCAGTAAAGAGCAAATTCCGATGCTTTTTTGCCTGCCGATGAATACGATTATTCGCCTTCAAAATACGACGAATATTCGGCTATTCCATCATCCTATGCTCGTTGGCGATTAATTTGATTAATCTAATTGCATGAAATCAACATTCGAATACAGAACGAAACCAAAGAAATTACTTCACGATAACTACCAAGCATGAAAACTTTAGTTTTTGAAATACTTTTTGTTCAAACTTTTCTCTGCAGTAAAATATTTGTGCTTTTGTCTGAACTTTTAAAATACATTTATATAATTTTGCGCGTTTTATTTATGGGTACAAATGGTATTCCCCGTGCGGGGATGATTGTAATTTGGGTTTATATATTATTTTCTGATCGTGCTCCAACACAACACGATCGTGTTTTAGCAGTCGCGTTTTAACTTGGATATTTTTTATTTTGACTAATTCACCCAGGCATATTTCGGTGTAATCATCACAACGCTTCTCCTTGTCGGTAAGAGCGATCACTGTGCATTCAATACCAACACCAAGTTCGAATAACCAGCACTGTTATTTCACTGTCATTGACACTGTGTACTTTACAGTGTACTGGAGTTTGTAGATATTTTTAATTTAGAGAGGAAGGGGGTTTCCCATGCTTTTGAATCTCTTTGATGGAAGAAGAAACTTTTTTTAATAAAATTAATAGACGTCCCAATTTTCATTTCAAAATCTAAATTTCTCATTTTAGTCAAGGAAACAAAATTGCGCTCTGATCTGGCGCGAAATAAAAATACTCGAAACACAGAAAATAGGTTAGGTTAGGAAGGGAAACATAAAACAGTAGTTATTTGAATTTTTGCATTTTATTAGAGCATACATACAGATTAACTAGGTAGACATCACCAAAATCGACCTCACCAATGAATTCGATACATATTATCAAAAGGGATGCAAATAGCCTCTGCATCATGGTAAGGGGACTATTGTTCATTTATAAAGGTCTGCGATCAGAATACATTGGCAGTTAAATAAAACAGTAATTATTTGGGGCTATTTATATCCCTCAGTGACACACTATACGACCAAACCGGCAGTGGGTTAGGCACAACCTATAACATGTTTTGTTTCAGGAACATTTGCACGTTCACGTGGTCTTCTGAAAGTTGGAGTCGCCTCTTATTGAGCAACCAGCCGATGCTGGAGTACACTCGTTCCGACTGGGTGAAAATGGCGGGCACACACAAGTACTTCCTTGCGAGACGTGCCAAGTTTGGATATTTTAGCTTGCGTTCTCTCCATCAGGAAAGAACGTCTTCCTCGTCTCTGGAAATCTCAGACTCAGCTCGATAATTTCGAACCTCCCGATCAATCTCTTCCATATCATTACCATCTTCGTCTTCGGACGATGATTCTGACCACTCCAGTCCCATCTTCCTTTTCTTTCCCATCACGGGTTCACTCGTGGCAGGCTTTTCCGGGGAGGAATGTTTGGCCTTGAGGAGATCCTTGGCCTCCCTTGCTTCCTGAGCCAATTCCTTGTACACCGAGTCCCGCTTGGACTTGTCTGAGATGACCTTTATCTTGAGAAACCTCAGATCAAGAGCGGTAGCCTACATTTTTATGGGTTCTTTCTTTGAAGTCCTTCATAAGTATGTCCTTCATGTTGGAGATGTACACTGCGTCCTCCTAGCTGGCCTCCAGCTGTTTCTCAATCGACTTCATGACTGGCATGGCGACTGAGGCTGTTACAAATTTGTTTCCTTCCAGGGTCGTAGAGTACATATCAAACGTGGTCAAAATGAGTTAAGCTGCTGTATTTTTTTCATGTCAGCTCCCGTGAGTTGAAAGTCCTTGAGCTTCTCTTTGGTCTTGAAATTGTACTTCTGGAGAGCCATGTTGATGGCCTTAGCGTTCATGAAGCCCTCCAGCTCATCCCCGAGAAACATTGAGGTAGAGGTGTCCTTCTCGACCTTCTCGTCGTCCAAGACCGACGAAGTAGACGCTCGAGTACTCCCCCATTTGGTGACCACATACTGAACGAGGTTTTTCTTTATCCCCAGATGTTTCTGAGCCTCCTCCAAACCATATTTGACGACGTATGACTTGTTGTGCTTGGCGATAATCTTCCTCTGCTTTAGGACAATGTTATTGACCGCCTTCTCTTTGGTGAGCCCCTCCGTCAGGCTGGAATGGAGGATATGTTGGAAACAGCCATTCCTCTCATTGTCTTTGAATGCGGCGCGCACCTTTTTCTCGTTGTCAGTGGTAGTCAGGACGACGTTGTCCTTCACACCAAATTCTTTGGTGATCTTTTCCGTATTCTTTCGATAGTTGACGGCGGTATGTGACTCCTTTACCTCTTTCACGCCCAGCATGAAATATTTCACCTGGAAGTCATCGGTGATCCCGTGTACCCCGGTCTCCCGGAAACTTCGTGCGTTGCTTGAGCTTACACCATCAGTAGTAGTGGCCACGAACTCCAACTGCTTCAGTTCCTCCTTCATCCGAGCCGACTCCTTGGCGTACATGTCGTCTATGTATTTTGTGATGGTTATCTAACAGGGCACGTTATACTCTGGACAGGCCAGAGCCATCACACTGATCAAACCGTCGTCACCGACGATGGCTGCTGGCCTAGTGTCTTTAACACACCACTTGGCTATCGCTGAGGTCATGGACTTCCACCTATCGGAATTTTTATTCCATTTTACCACATTGTTTTCTTTGGGGAAAAAGCTTTTTATTGAGTTCTTGTCGCCTGCCGGATTCTTCTTCGATTCGTAATCCTGTTTATGGTGATTACTAGGGATGCACCGGATAGTGAATTCTGATATCCGGCCGAATAGTATATCCGGCCAGATCGTGAGTAATATCCAGGATAATCCGGCCGGATACTGAACCCTTTAGGTTCCCACCATTCCACCTTTTTTCCTCAAGTGTATGCATTCAAAATGCAGGTGATTGCAGGCCCCCAAAACCCCTCTTCATTAAGCAAGCAAGCAAGCAATGGCATGCTTTTTCCCAGACTGGCGGATCCAGGGGGGCAAAATGGGCATTTTCCACATTTTCGCCCCCCCAAACGGCGGCAAACTGACATTTTTGCCGCATTACAGACAGGCCGACATCGCTCCCCCGACCCCCGTGGACACGACAAATACCACACCAATAATTACTTCCCTCCCCACCAGGCCGACCCATCCCCAACCCGATCGACGACAAACACCATGCAACATCGCTCTTCCCCCCACGAATTGACGACACAACACCACGCCAACATCGCTCCCTACACCGCCCTCGGTCAACAAGTGCTGGCTAATTTTGCCCCCCCCCCCCTCCCCCTCCCCCACAAAAAGATAATGGAGCGCCCCAGGTCCCAAACCTCAGCTCAGTATAGAGTATTATTATTTGCCGGCGCTTGGCATTTCGCTCACATCCGAAGTCCGTCGGAGTGAGACGCCGGGGATGGAGCCGCCAGGGAAACATTTTGAACGCGCGCGCATAGCTTTTTAACAAAATTTGCTGGCCTGCTGCGGTATTCGCGTTGGCATTCATTCACCTGGAACGCCAGGCGTAGGGGCGCCCCTCTCCACAATTGTTTCAGGTTTAATCTTCTACGTAGTTCGCCTGCGGCTTAGGTGGCATGGCGGGGCACTCGCGTTCCTCATTCGTTTGGGCTATATTCAGACTGTGCGACGACAGCGATACCTATGCAGAATGCAAAATCTGCAAAAGACTTGTCAAGAGAAGCCACGAAAGCGCGGGACAGAAAACCTTCAGCACGACTCCGCTCCACAATCACGCGAAAATGAAACATCCCGAGTACGAAACGGTCAAGCAAGCGAATCGCGAATGTTTTGCGTCTGTCTCAACCTTTGGAGAGGAAGGTACGCCAAAAGATCGGAAGATTTCCGCTATTAAGAAGCAGCTATCAATCCAAGAATCATTTGAGTCAAGGAAGATCTGGGACATTAACGACACCCGCGCCAAGGACATCAACAGGGCCGTGATGATAATGATGGCCGTGGACAACCAGCCGTTCTCAATCGTAGAAGACGACGGCTTAATCGACCTCGTCGCCAAACTTCAGCGGCGGTATCTCCTGCCCAGCCGGCGCTACTTTTCCGACGTCATGCTGCCGAGGCTGTATGACGAAGTGAAGGGCGAGGTTCTGAGCTAGAGAGCTGTGACGGCAGCTACGTCTCCTTCACGTCTGACATCTGGACATGCTCATCGTCGCAGGAAACGTTCGTCAGCTTTTCTGGCCACTGGATCAAGAGCAATTTCCAGCGTCGAGACGTCCTGAAAGCGGCTCACTTTCCGGCATCACACAGTGGCATCAGCATCTCGGAGATGCTGACGAAGATGTGGGACGAGTGGAACCTAGTCAGAAGTCGGCGGCATCTACTGATCCGTGACGGGGCCTCCAACATGACTCTGGGTTGCGAGTTGGCCGATATTCCGGCCGTCCACTGCACTATCCACCGTCTTCAGTTGGTGGTTAGCGACGCCATCCGGTCGCAGCCGGCTGTGAACGCGAGCCTGACCAAGTGTCGGAGGCTGGTGACTCACTTCGGCCACTCGTCAGTGGTCTGCACTACCCTCAAGGAGCTCCAGCGAGCTGAAGGCCTGCAACCGCGACTTCTGGTGCAGGACGTTCGACGCGGTGGAACAGCTCGTACTTGATGGTGGAGAGACTGGTGGAGCTGAAGCGCCCAGTTCTTCTCTACCTGGCAGACCACGAAGATCGCCGCAGATGACTGTGAGCGATTGGCAGCTGTGCGGAAGCCTCCTGCACGTGCTGAAACCATTCTTCGATCTCACGATGGAGATGAGCTCGGACAACGCCACGTTGTCCAGCGTCATTCCCAAAATCATCTGCCTGGAGCTATTCCTGACAAGGATTGATCAGAAGGCGGCCGGCGCCCAGAAACTACGCGAGTCACTGCTACAAGCGCTGCGCCTCCGCTTCCTAACCACAGCTGACGTCTCCAAAGCGATGAATATCCTGGAGAAACACTATGTGACTGCCACAGCGATCGACCCCAGATACAAGCTCAACTTCTTCAAGAAGTCTGAAGAAAAGGACAACGCCAAGACGCTGCTCCTCAGCGAGGTTCTTCAGCTGCTGGGGGTGCAGGACGAAGAAGTTGCTGCCACTGACAGCAAATGTGCCGGCAGCCCCGCGTCTAGCACACGGTCAAGTGGTGAGGAAGACCTATTCGAAAGCTGCTTCACACAGATTGTGAGCCAGGGCCAGGCACCAGCTGCGAAGCGACAACGCCGTGACGGCCAGGGTGACCTGAAGACTGCAGCGGAAGAAGTGCAGAACTTCTTCACGCTCCCCCTCTCACCTCGCGAGGCGGACCCAGTCCAGTGGTGGGGCGAAACAGGGCGAGCAAGTTCGTTCCCTCGCCTGCGCGCTCTCTCGCGTAAACTCCTGTCCGCCCAGTCGTCCTCCGTGTTCTCCGAGAGAATGTTCTCGGAGTACGGAACAATCCTCGAGGACAGGAGGAGCAGGCTTCTGCCGCGCCGCGGTGAGCAGCTCCTGTTTCTTCACCACAATGTGAAGCATTTCTGAACCAGGTCGTGTTTTGATTGACGTCACTCAGTGTAACTCAGCGTCACAGCGTCACCGAATGCTGAGCACGCACTTACAATCTTCGAAGGGACAATAAAGATCATACGCTTGGTCGTTTTTTATCTTCTGCTTGTTGTGTTAGGGGCCACCCAAGTGGTGAACACTAACTGGAAATCGTTGCAAGCAATGGAAAATATCCGGTATTCGGCCGGATGGAAGACATATCCGGCCGGATAACGAATAGCTGAAAATTCGTGATATCCGGCCGGATAGTCTATCCGGTGCATCCCTAGTGATTACTCATGTGACTTGTCAGACTAGCTGTGCTATGATGCCTGCCTTTTGGGCCGGACAAAGCTTACAGAACACACGTGTCGGGTCTGGCATTTTGGAGTCTATGTCCCTTGAAATAAAAGTTTCAAACGACGCTTTTTGGCACTTTCTTAAGCACTTTATCAGCAGAGTACGTCATCTCCTCTTCCTTTACTGATTCATCCTCACTGCTCCCTTCAGACATGCTTCCGGGTGGACTAGGATCAGAATCACCAGCTCACTTATGTATGTATCTTAAAGTTTGGATTTTGAGTCCAATTGTGAGTGTTTTTATACAACGTACATAGGATCGATGGATTTATGTGACCATAGAGATGTAGAATATTTTTCATCTAAATCTCCTGTTTTGGTAAAAATTACGTGGGTAGATTAGATTCTCTTTTACAAAAGATATATGAAACGTATTTTCGGAAAAAAACCCTAGCATGTGTAGAACGACTTTTCAGATATCTTTTTTATCAATTGTGTCTTACATTAGTCAATTCATTGTTTGCGATCCCCGTGTTAAATCCTTAAGTATGGTCGAGTTTGACTACTTGATGGAAATTGGCATCTGGGTGGAAACTGGAAAATTGCTAGATGATTGCTAACAAGGCATGTCATTCACGTAAGAAGCCAAAGCCGAATCTTTTAACATGCAAACATAGGTATATCATATTTTGTCAAAGTAAAGCCCCTCAAAATAATTCTTTTTCGGCGTTTTTCATCACAAATATTGGCGATTTTGATGTCATAAATCACACCATGCTTTGAGAGAAAAGTTATAATTCCCTCGACCCTAAACTTATTAGTTGACACCAGAGGAGGATCCAGGATTTCATCCACGGGTGGAGGGGGGGGTCTACTCCTCAGGGGCAAGGTAAAATTGGTCAGGGAAAAGCTAAAATTCGTTAGGGGAAAGGTAAAATTCGTCAGATGCAAGGGCAAAATGCGGTTGACTAGCGGGAGGGAATGGGACATGAATTTTGCGGGGGGACCTCGGCTTACGAGTGGGCAAGACCTGGCTTCAGGGGGGCTATAGCTCCGTATCCCCTTCTGGATCCGCCCGTGAACCCTCACAATATGCCAAAAATCCGCTTCAAGATTATAGCTGAAATTTGAAAACTGAACGGACCGGCAGTTCACAGCAGACGAGTATTGGTTTGATTTTCGGCCGGCAGGCATGTGTGCTGCAATGCGGCTGGTACCATCAGGCCCGGGGATAAAAATTGCGTTTATCTTTGTATTGAGTTCATTGAGCCCAAAACACAGAAATTCTAGTTTTACATCAAGAATTCACTAACTGTGACCTTGACACATGGGAAGAAGGAAACGCTGGCGAATATTTTGAATTATCGTATTTATCGACTAAAATATTTTTCTGCCAACGAATTCGAATATTCGTATTCGTCGAATTAATCGATTATCCGACTATTCGATGGACTCTTTAGTGCCCAGTCATTGCGGCATCCCAGGAAACGAGGAAACAGATCATCTCGCAAAACAATCACTACAATTACCGTACATCACAGAAACTATTTTTACCATATTTTGATACCATTAAATAAACAATACGACAGACCATTCGACAATTTTGGAACCAAGCATGGACACAAATCACAAACCATACACAATTATGGAACATTATAATTGTCATCGATATTCGGACGCCACCATTTCTAATCACCCGTCACGAAGTAAAAGTCGTATCGCGAATCCGCATAGAACACACATACCTCACACATCGATTTGTTTATCACACATGCTTCATGCCCATCATATAACACTCATATCACAGTCCCACAAATATTATTACACTGTCTGCAATGTCATGGCCCTAGAAAACAACTTGCCGATTACTGCCACGCACACAACATTCCATTCTCTTTGCCCCGATTGTTGGGGTGCGATCACCCACTGATCATCAAGCTAATTTTCATTTTTCTACGAGAAACAAAAATTTCCCAGGAAGTATAGACTGACTTTTCGATTTCATACCTTGATCATTCTATATCAAAGGCGCGAAATGAAACGAAGCATAGTTGATGGGGAAAACGGGTGGAAGTTAAGAGGGATCCCTGTACATCAGAGGTCCCCGAAGCTGGGCGATGGACGGTGTCGGACGCAATTCCAACTCCTATGTCTACTCATAACACATAAGACCCGCCATCTCCAGCTATCCCTAGCACCACGACAGCTGCGTTGTCGCACGTATCAAAGCGGTGACGGAGAGAAACATGCCTTCGCTACATAAATGTTGTGTCATGATAGACGAGTTACGGGACGCTGACAAGATGGTGAAATAACATATGATGATAGCTTATACGGCATAGCGGCTCGTGGGTAACCGCTGGCTGTGAGCCTCACCGGTTGAGGAGGCGACCCCTCTCCGGAAACGAGGTCGGCACGGCCAAGAGGCAAACGGCCGGCAGCGCCCGTGAGTGCCGTCAGAAGGCCACCGCCCCCGCCGGCCATGAATAAATACCTGGCCCAATGGCGGCTATAGTACGCATTCGACAACCACCAACAAAAAAAAGTAAGCCAGACCCAGCAAACCCACTCTACTACGATCAACGACATCTCTGAGACAAGATAAGCGGCGACAACAGCGACGAAGACCATCACAACGTTTATAAGACCGAATACCATCAGGGCGAGCATTCTCAGGACGGAGACAGTAACCAGGCAGCCATCAGGAGTTGGTGGGTTGGTTATTTGGGTTCACGGACGCATCGACTGCGTTGGTCATACAGCGCCCATACGCAGCCCATCACCAAACAAAACCATGCAACTCAAACCCCACTAGACTAAACCCCTCATACCAGACCAACCACATACCAAGTCAGACCTAACCAGATACTTCCCCCACCCACTAGACCAGTCAACCCTAAAAACCCTCCCTTACACCAGCTCGCCCCGCCTTAGGCCTTTCCGCCCTACAGACGTACATAATAAGCCACTATATTGTTACACATGCGGGATGTGCACTAACAATTGTTCTGCAACTCTCCAGCACGTATGTCACAGTCGTCATCGTCATCTACCGCCCATCCGGGGCCACCTCCTTCTGAAGACCCGCCTCCACATCCGCCACTGTCTCCGGCATGCGCATGCCCATCGTCTCCGGCAGCAGCAGGAACACCAGGCCGGCGATGAGCGATAGCACGCCGAACACTGCCGTCGGCGCGCTCTGGTGTAGCTCGCTGACCAGGTCCACCACGAAGGGCGACACGGCAGCGCCTAGTCGAAACATCACCTGACACAGGCCGAACCCGATGCCTCGCACAGACGTCGGCAGGTACTCAGGCGTGTAGGTGAACATCGAGGTAAGCGCCAGTCCGTTGCATACCTTGCCGATCACTCCGAGCGCAATGTGCGCGGTGATGTCCTCGAAGACGATGATGAGGAACATGGCGACGGCCGTGAGGACAAAGCCAGCCGCTGTCGGCCGGCGGCGCCCCAGCCGGTTGATGACGAGGAAGGCCATGCTTCCCGGCAGTTCAGAAAGTCCGATGAAGACGACGACTAGATGTGGGTCCGGACTGAGCTGCGTTGTGTCAAAAGCGATGCCGAAGTACGCGGCCGACACAACAAACCAAGCGAACGCACTGATGAGGGTGTTCTTCCGCATTTCACGTGTACGAAACAGCTGCTTGACCTTGTTCATCAGTACGCTGTACTGGGTTTTGCCCTCCTCCCCGACCACGGCCACCTGACGCGCCAGGTCCTTTTCTTGTATTCGCGCCATTGCCATGATCACCATATCTCTGCCTGGCATCTGTTTCCTGTTCCAGCGGGCACCACGCTCCAAGACAGCGTATGCCTCGTCAATCCGACCCTGCTGCAGAAGCCAACGAGGCGATTCGGGCATAATGAAAATGTTGGGGAGCAGCGTCAAGCACGGCACGGCATAGGCCAGCTGGAGGAGGCGTCTCGTGCGGATCCAGTACGAGCCCGCCGCCAACAGTATGATACCCACAGTGAAGGGGAACATAGTGACCGCAGCGATGCAGGCGCGCGGGCCGAAGCTGCTCAGCTCCATCGTCATGACGTACTGGCTGCCGAGCATGCCGGCCAGGGCCAGACCGCTCAGGAAGCGGCACACCACGAACAGTTCGTAGTCTTCGACGGCCGCCGAGGCGAAGGCCACCACCACGAGCAGCAGCATTGCCGGCAGGAACACTGGGCGCCGGCCAATCCGGTCGGCCAGCTGGCCGGTGAAGATGGCGCCCACCAGGCCGCCCACCATCATGATCGACTGCAGCAGCGACAGCAGCGGTTTCCGTTGGCACACCAGTTCCCACTCGGTCACCGCGGTCGACTGGTAGACGGTGTGGTCCCACACCCAGCGCGTGCACATGACGCTGGCGTTAGCGCTCTGGACGCACTCTGGCGTGTCGTCGGGCAGATCGTGGTAGGTGGCGTTGGCATCGAAACCGTCGGCGCATTTGAACGGCGGCGATCTTCCGATGAACATCATCGACATGGAGAAGAGCGGCATGACCAACCACATGAGCGACATGTACGTGATGAGAAGTGCCTGCCAGCGGCCCATGCCGCAGCAGATAGAAAGTATTTCTTCAAAATTCCTCGCATGACTGACGTCTGTGACCTTGGCTTTGGATACGTCATCGGTAGCTATTGGTACTGAGTTTTTCGGGTCGTCAGAATTCTTCATGGCGGCAGTGCCTGATGCCGTGGCGCTGTTTGGCATTCCCGGGTCAATGCAAAGCTTTATTTATGGTGGCATCCCCACGGCAAAACATACTGGAAGCCTGAAAGAAGAACGGACCATGTCAAGAAACGTGGTGAGAACGAGGTGACCAAGGGACCATTAAACTAATATTTCACCCAAATGCATTGTGATCGCCTGGTCAGTGTCAAAAAGGGTCATACTGCAGCAATTCCAGCCGAGAACCGAGAAAAGCGACAAAGACGATTCCCTCAACTTCTCCGTTGCCTATTGAGTGGCTCATGATCCCCGACGGGGACATTGTTTGGATAGCATTCCATGACTATCTTTATGACGTCTACAAATCGAGTTGAAATGCAATGGAGGTGTTAAAAATGTTCGCCGAATCGATGGACGGCAAAAAAGCTGCTTGCAAAACCCTACAATTGGTAACGTCGCTTCTAAGTTGTGAATAAATTGCTTCATCTCTCCAAATTGTCATCGAGGTAAATGAGCAGCCAAAAGGCCTTTGAGAAGTGGTACTAACGTCCGAAAGTGATTTTTGTCGGGAACAAACAGTCTTCGAATTTTGGTAACCGAAAAATAAAGTGGGCGAAATCCGATAAAAATGGGGGCGGGGTTTAACCAATGGTGCCTTCCCTCACCCATTTCGGTACCTCGGACCGCCCCTGCAAAGCAGTGAGCATGGATAAGGAAACTGTGTGCATGGCTGTGCACTGCTAAACACTGCATCTCGGGGAGAATCATGCATGCAACCATGCGCACACTTGCTTCCTTCTGTCATCCGCGACGTTCAGACATAGTATGACATCCTTTTCTGCTGTTCTTTCCTGTCTTGATCGTCCTCGAATTTTAGAACTCGTTGCCCGAGATGGTCGCAGCTCGCGGTAAGATCTCAGACTTCATTTTCTGCGTTTGACAGACTTTTGGCAAGCTCATCAGCTGTATCCAGGACAAAACTAAGCGACTTTTCAATGATCGTTAGCTGCTCTCTGCTTCGTCTGCTTATTCCATCAATTGCAGCCTGAACCTGTTCAGATATAAAGCGTTTAAGTTGCTTTATAAAGCGTTGCTTCAGTGACTCAGCAAGTTCCGAGGTTTCCTGCGACTAGGTGCCGGAAATATGTCTCTTTTTCCCACCCATTCTCCGCGTGCGCACTCACCGCACCAATGCACATTCACCTTGCGGGGTCAGTGTGTGCCTGCATGCCCGATGGTTGTCGCCTTCTAGCCGTCCGTCACTCTCTACCGCCTAGCACTTCACGTCACATCTGCATCCACTTACAAGATCTCTATCTCTAGACTCTCCTACCCTGAGTGCGTCGTTCTCGAGTCCACGTTCCGTCCGCTTGTCTGCGTATGTGCGAGTCCGAGAGAGAGACCCAGCGAGAGAGCCATTTTGCCTGGCTGCCAGAGTTTCGTCCCTTCCGTAGCTCCGCCTTCCCCACTCTCCGGCCACTCCCAGGGCTCCGGATTTGGTTCTTCATCTTGGTTGGTGGGAGTGTATTTTTCTCCCCTCCCCCAGGCCGCGCGCATCGTGAAGCCGGGTGATATATCAGAATGCCCACAGTTCAGTGTCCACAGGTCATAATGTCCACAGCTCATACTATCCACAGCTCACACTGTCCACAGCTCACACTATCCACAGATCACAATGTCCACAGTTCATAAGTACCACAAGTTCATAACGTGCACAAGGTCGTAATGTCCACGAGTTCATAATGTCCACGAGTTCATAATGTCCACGAGTTCATAATGTCCACGAGTTCGTAATGTCCACAGGTCATACTATCCACAGTTCATAATGTCCACAAGCTTGGGTTCACAACTTCCACACGCTTATTATCTTCGTAGTTAATAATGTCCACAGCTCATAATGTCCACAGCTCATATTGTCCACAGTTCATAATATCCACAGCTCACAACTTCCACAGCTCACAATGTCCACAGTTCATAATATCCACAGGTCACAATACCTACATGTTCATAATTTCCACAGTTCATAATGCCCACAGATCACAATGTCCATACAGTTTCGGAGAAAATATGCTACGTGAAATCATTTTTAACCTTATCATACTGGCGGTGCAAACCGGTAAATTTAGGAAACTCTAGTTCAACTCTAGTCAACAGATAGCAGGTCGATGAGTTCGTGCAAAATGTGAGAGGTCGGGTAATTCATACCAGATACGTGTCCTGTGATCCAAGTTGGATATTTTTGTACCTTTGGTTTTGAGCCTGACGTGTTCAGTCATTATCGATGGATCATACATCGACCTACATAAAATTTACCTGAGTGTAGATAGTGTACCCATTGGTAGCTTTCTGATTCTCCTTCATATTGATGGGACGCTCAAGAGGTCGACCCGCTAACTTTTTGTTTCTAAACCGAATGGCATGAAATCTGGTGGGCATCATTGACGGCTGGGGCCTGTTTACGTTGAAAGAGTCAAGATAATATTTCTTATAGAATTTAAGTTACGAAATGGTTATTACGAACATCTACGGGAATCCACAGGCGTTTACGGGCAATTACGCATGTGTCAGGACCATTGTCAAAGTGTGCTGCACCTCTGAAAGTTTGCGGTCCTTTATGTACGTCCGCGGGCCCTAACGAACGTCTATACCAATGCAACTAGATGTTAGCAAAAAGTGAGTGAGCAAACATAGTAAAATGCACAATTAACGAAATGCTTCGTAGACATCCCCACTCCTGTAGCTCGGATATATAGTTTTTCCAAGACAAATCTATCAATAGCTCTCTTCAGTGGGTCAAAATAGTTACCACGATCACAACTGCAGCTATCAATAGCTCTCTTCAGTGGGTCAAAATAGTTACCATGATCACAACTGCAGAATAACAAACACATGGGTAAGCATGTCATGCGCGATTGCTGCACAAATCTTCGTGCGCCTTTGGAACGGAAAAAAAAACTAATCTTCCGATGCAGTAATATTGGTGAGCAACATGTAAAACAGCGGTTCCTCTTCTGACGCCAGAAGCACACAAAATTGACAAAGGTTCAAATAAGCCTTTAAATCGGTGAAATGTATGAGGCCTCTGGAGAACAAATAAAACGCTGGCTGGAAATTAAGGCCTGGTTAGCGGTCAGGCAGTTCGAACAGAAAAGCGAAAGGATAAAATGGTAAATGCTTATGTTAGGTAGGTTCGGCTAGATTGGAAACGGTACCGGAACATTTACCGGAAGGGTGTACTAGGATGCTTTGGTGGTGCTTTTAGGTCTTCGCCAAATGCTGTCGTCACTCTGCCAGATATAAATTATATGTTGAGGTCATTCTATGCAAGCGGATGACTAGCATAGGACCTAGTCTCCCACTAACACTTGAAGTGATATTTAGCGCCGAAAATCCATCATAGGTCACCTGCATAAGCTCACTCTGAGATCGACCATTTCATATGTTGCACATTAGCAATGTCTTGCAACGATCTCATCCTTAAGCTGTATTGTATGGATACCGGCAAAGAATCGGCGCGTTTGACTGGTGCCGGCACCGGTATCGAATTTCGGCCCATTTCGGCCAACATTCCCTGGTAGAGGAAAGGTATCAACATTGTCAGCCCGGGCGCCAATCCAGTACCGCGGGCATTATTTCGGTACTGGCTGCCGCAACCGTGGTACAACAATTCTACATTTCTTTTGTGAATGTGGCTGGCGTTAAGATACGCCAGGTATATAATAATATAATACGTTCATAATACTATAAGATTATTATCATATTCGAGGAATATTATAAAAGACGTCATAGCCGCGGGTGTATACCTACACATAGGTATAGGAGCATTGGTTAAGGCATAGGCAAGGGGGTTTAGGCGTCATGGCACCCCTATTTTTCGTGAAATTTTAACATTAACCCCATGGCGATGCATCTAAGAATCGAACCCAAAAGGCCGACGTGTAAACAGCGAGCCAGGGTGTCAGTTTGGAGAATTCCCCTTTCATTGACAGAACTCACGTGCCAGACCCCCCACCCTCCACGCAACGGTGTCGCAAAGATAATCAAGCAAAAGCAACATTTAATAATAATCAGAATTAATATGTTAATTAACGACGCTTTCAAATGAAATGTTTATTTAGCGTAGGCATCTCTCACGCCGCGCCTGCGAGGGGAGAGGTCCAGCAGTTGGTAGCTGGATTCGAGCCCACACAATGTGGAACACGGCGTGGAAAACAACAGTTGATGCATATACGCAAACGTGTAGACAACATTCAGTGCTAAATACACGCTTGTTGGCAGCTGGCCAGGTTTTCCCCACGTGATTATATGACCCATGAACCCGTCACCAGTGAGAAGCAACACGATTACCGTTTTCTTAAAACTCGACTTTGCTAGTGTCCCCTAACCACATTTTATTCTCGCGTTCCTAGGACGCTTTACAAGACCGATGACACTCCGTTGACCTCAGCCTTTTACTGGGGCTGCATATGCTACATCTGGGCTTGCCCGTCACTTGCAGCATTTGGCCGCCAATGGAAGTCATCGTTTCTCGCGTGACCGCTAACCTATTGATAAGTTAGTTTCGTGTTGGCTCGCTGACGTCCTATCCGTCAACGGATCGCCAGTGGAAGTATTCAGCTAAAGCTCAAAATCATCTCATCTAGCATAAGCACCAAAGCAGTATTATATGCCATCTAATCAGGTCATTGGGCTGGACACATGCATGAACATTGATCAAATGAAGGGCTTGAGCCTTCAGAACAAATTACATCGGCCGAAGCGTGGTGGATAAAAATAACTATCGGCAATCCGCATTGGTATTGGTCATAACCACGTCCCAGTGATTACGGATGACATATCAGAATAGAAAGGAGAGACAACTAGGGTCTGAATGGGAAAGGGACAAACCTGATATAGCTTGTGTTTTTAAACTGAAAATTGGATATACATACTTATATATATATATATATATATATATATATATATATATATATATATATATATATATATATCTATTTATATATATATACAACTATATACAACTTAATAGCGGAGTCGACTTAAACTCTGAATCACAAGAAGTGGTGTCTATTCTGACTCCATTCCACCTCAGGGAAACTTTTACAAGTTGGGTGGACTCCATGCCTAACTCCGGCTGCCCCAAAATGATCAGATTAGACTCAGTCTTCAAATCCTGACAACTATGTTTGATTTCGGGGGCGACTCCAGCCACAAATATACGCACGAAGTGATGTGGTATGGCTATCCAGCACGCACATGTCACTTCTTCGCACGTCAAAAATTCCGTAAATGCATTCTTAATTACAAAGCATATTTCACATAATAAAGGCATCATTCACCTTTAAACAGTTGGGGCGGTCCAGCACCGGACAACCAACGGGTGACACCGCCATGCGAGCGATTTCAACCTAAGTGGGTGTATGTGGTAGTCGTGGGTGCTGAATCAATCTGTGAAAGTTTTAGCTTCAAACTGGCAGCGACCCCGGAGATATAGCCTGAGGAAATTTGCATAGGTCGCATTGCAAGTCAATATTTGAGAGCAATCATCTCCAGTACTTTAAAACCTAGCATAGACATATAGCATATCTGTAAGATCGGAAAGACCTCTTCGTTTCATTACTGCGATCGGTTTTTAATTTTGAACAAATTTCCAAACTTTGGCCATTTGACCTCAGGTCACGTGACCTCCCGTGACCCCAAGCCACTTGATATTCACATTTGTAACCACATTTACTATAGAGGTTATCGATTGACGTTCGAAGCAAAAAATTAAAATAATGTTTATTTCCTGATAACTATTCATAATTTTCCTCCATTATACCCGAGTTGATTGAATTTCGCACGTTTTGTTGAGTGGTCGTGTCAGTCTTCTGCTATCGATTGACCCCCAAAGCTTATAGGGCTATGATCTGAGATACGCACTTATCAGGCATGATGAGATGAATCCGAACGTGCCTGATTTCATGACCTCAGTTCACCAGGTCACCTATCCAGTTCAGGTTAAATACATCAGTGGAGGTGAACATGGTAATGTCAGAAGACGTTTTGAACCCATAGTATGTAGCGAAATCGGTGCTGATTTACACCTAAATAAATATTCAATGTATGCCTGTTACGTAGTCAATGAGAATGATTGGCAAAATCATTCAATCCATAGTTTTGGTACTCCCACCTTTGTGTTGCGGCTCCCACGGTCAATCGCAGCTAGTCGACCTCGAAACTGATAAAGGTCGGTCGAGATTTAAACAGCGATTGTTATGGGACGACGGTAGGGGGCATCATATCGGGAAGGGGTGAAATAGGAGATGAGGTATCGATGACAATGGCTATCATCAGTAGGGCCGAAACGAGGATAGTACACATTACTGTCAGTCGTCTGAGTGAGGATAGCGCGTTAATACCGAGACATTGCGCTGGCCGTGTATAGTCTACTGAAGAATGGTGTTTCGTTCTTGCTGTGATCCGTTCGAGAAGCAGCAAACACGTATCAAGAAGAATTTGCGAACGGTATCTGATCATTTATTCCAAGTGGTGAATGACGAACGCGTCGGAAAGGGATATCTGCTACGTGTTATTTGTCTTGCTGCGCTGAAGAAAGATCCCAGGATCCTGCATGTGTGTGTACCTATCACCAGAATGCGAAGCTAATGGTGCGAAACTACGAACGAATCCATGTGTGATGTAAAACGGCCTCAATTTTCCCGGGGAGCAGGGCGTCCATTCCTTCTTAGAATTAGTAGAGGACGAGTACGAGGACAGCATGAACATGGAGGACACCATCATGTACAAACAGCGAGCTAAAGCTGATCGTTGTACATTGCTCGATCATATTGAGCTGCGTGACGCGTTTATGACGACCTTGTCTAATACGATCCGCAATCTGACCAGACATAATGTTTCTAAGGAACAGGGGCGTACTTTTCAGGATTTTAAGGATTCAGTCGGTGTGGGCGAGGCAGTAGTTGTAGGCGGTTTTGTCGATAACTATACCTGTGTTGTACTGGATGAGGTACAGAGTTATCGTTGGGACGCTCCTCGAGAGACGGTCCATCCCTTTGTAGCTTATTGGAAAGAGGATAACTCCACAGTACATCAGAGTTTGTGTGTTATATCCGATGCACTGAAGGACAATGCTGCTATCCTCCACGCGTTATTACAACAGTTAGTTCCTATTTCGAAGTCACGCGGCCTTGGTCTCTGAAAGATTCATTACGTTTCAGACGAATGCGCCGGTCCGTACAAGGACCGTTTCAATTTTGTGAACCTTTGCCGTCACCGTGAAGATTTCGATGTTGACTGCGAGTGGCACTTTTTCGGTACCTCCCATGGCAATAGCGTATGCGATGTGTCGGTGGTACAGTGAAAAGAGCGACGGCTATGGAGAGTTTGAGACGACCTAGCCAGGACCAGGTTCTGAGTGCTGAAGATATGCACCGGTTTCTTAGTGAAAAATTAATTTCGGTCATTCACTTCTTATTTGTTTCCAAAGTGACTGGATCGCTTAAAGAGGGGTTCGCCAAGGCTCTCACCGCCGAGAGGACACAAAGGATTCATAAGTATACACCAGTTGACCGGTTTCACATCATTGCCTCCGAACTATCATCCAGTACTGTAGTTCATGTTCGCGTTTATAGGGATGAGGCGGTAAGCGATAATATGTGGTTAATTTTAGGCGATCAAGTGTGAGCGAATGTAGGGATGCCAATACAAAAACGCGTGATGATATGTGCATTGGCTTGTAGATACGTAATTTTGTTGTTGCAGGATTCGTTTGATCTTATGTCGATATTATTGTTATTATGCATATAGGTGCATATGGTGGTATGTTGCCAATGTTTGTTTTTAACTTTGCATGTGAAATGAAAAAAAATGTTGGCATATTAATGCTACCATAAAAACTATCCACGCTAAGAGATCAAGACATACTTAGATCAAGAGATACAGATATCAAGAGATACAGAGACCAATAGATAAAGAGATCAGGATAAATCATGAGATCTAGAGAGATCAAGAGGTGAAAAGAGTGAGGAAGAAGGGAGAGAGAGGAATATATTGATATTATATGGATATACAGATGGATATATATATATATATATATATATATATATATATATATATATATATATATATACATGTATGTGTGTGTGTGTGTGTGTGTGTGTGTGTGTGTGTGTGTAGATGAAGATATAGACCTGTATTTAAATATAGATATATAGGTTAGGTATACGCTGCGCATTCAGTTGTTCTAGTGCCTCGTGTTTGCCGACGTTAAATTCAGGATTTGCAGGATTCGCAGGCGTCTTCCCGCCCGACGTCCGGCAGCCGTCCCAGAGACTCCTGTTTCGCGATGTCACCTCTCGCCGAGCTGGGCCGCGACGTCGAGCGCCCGGCCAACGCAGGCTGGGAATAGGACGACTGCAGTGGCGGACACAGCTGTTGAACTATACATCACTTTGTCAACGTGTACAGTATCTTCAGACCTGTATGCTGTTGCGCTGTTGGCGCATCATCTTTTCCTTGCCACTGTAATGTGGAGGTGTCCTTGGAGATCAAGTTGAAGACGCCACTGGGAACTTGCACATGTCACTGGATACGGCGCGGGCGAGGAACTATATCTTGCGGTCGTTGGGGAGGGGAGGGGTAGTTGATGCGTGGTCTTCCCACGCAGGCTTGGGACTGGGCTGCTGGGAAATGACACCAGCGGATGGTCTGGCTTATTCAATGGCCGACGTGGTTTACTGGTTTAATGTCGATACACATATGTATAATGCAAGGTGTTGAACTATATGTCAAAGGTATGGCTTTTTAACCTTGAAATAATATTGCTCGCATGCTTGGAGCTAGGAGAACATGTAAACCAATCAATACAATCAGTTACTCAGTTTGCATGGGCCGCGATAATTCAAATTTCTACCTTAAACAGCGCAGCGTTGCATTTGTCGTCCCATGAAAACGTTTTGCCTACGTCAGTAACTTCAAATTCAGCGCGGGCGTAAATCCTGCCCCCCCGAAGAAGGATTTTAGCAATGGGAGCGGATTTAGTTTGTATTTACGGTGAAAACAAAAACGCGACTCATCTCCGTGTCGCTTTAGACAAAAAAACTGTATTTTCATCTACTTCCATGTGGACAATGAAAATGCTTCGAGGGAAGGTGAACTTCAAGCGACGCTGGGGCTGGTGCGAGATCACCAATTATTTCGTGCTACCATCGGCAACAGGCATCGCAATGCACACGTCAGTTCGTGCTGAGAGCGTAAATCGAAGTTGTTCGAGCATGACAATTTGAATGGTACCACTATAGTCAGAAAAACAAGACCAATTGGGCATGTTTATACCTTGAAATCCATCTCATTAACCACAAATAAAGCAAGAATTAATGCAATGAAGCTGTGGTGATCGCTTAGGATGAAATATGATATCGGTACTATTTATTGTATTTTTTACATTTAATGAGGCGAAAGACAACATGGACATTGTACATACTGTGATGCCAGTATGGAAAACTGCTCCTCCAACTTGGAAGTCGGGATGGCAGGGCCTCATCAACTTCCAAATACATGCTTGATTTGTATAGTTGTTTAAAAAAATTTAATACCAGATGTCTAAAATAAAGTGGCCGAAGCCTGGATATTTTTTTGGATGTGTGGGCGTACTTTGACATAACTACTGTGCTTATCTGGTGACTTCGTGTGATATGCTCATGTTCCTTTGTCTTGCTACAGTGTTCATAACAATGTTCCCATGAGGTGAAGCAACCCTTACTTAAAGACGTCATTGCTGCAATCATTGGGTAGGGGAAACCGGGTCTAGTTGATACAATTGTGACGAAACTCAGCATAACTCATCACTTTGGAGGGGCAGCGAGGAGAAAGCTACATCCACGCCAAGCCTAAGCCTGGTATCATCACGATATTTTGTTTTCGTGGCGCGCTCTGCTTTCCATCAGAGAGCAAATCACCGCGCAACTATCGGTTCATCAACTTAACCCGCAATAGGGTTAAATTGTTACTAATGATAGGTTAGGTTGATATAATGCAGGTTAATTACACTATGTTGTGCATATCGGTGGTACTGGTTTGCGCCTTTTCAAAAGTCTATATTTCACGCATATAGTAATAAGTCTGGTGTGAGTCTTGAGTCTTGACTGACCATAGCTGATGGTTTATGCTATTTATGGAATGGTCAAACGTTCATTCCGTAGATATCTTGATACAGTTTTAGCAGACACCTTAATAAAAGTAGGCAATTGTATGGTCATTTTGTTCCATTTTCAATCTACAAAACGTTGAAAAGGGCTGCATGTTAAGCACGAATCTAGACACCTTTCACGGTCGCAAAGTTGAGCGAACATGGTAGTGATAGCTGACACTTAAAAAGTGACCAAGTGGACAGCGAATTATAAGTTAAGGGCAAAGCAAAGGCATTGAAATATTACTTTCGGTCCAAAAATGTGTCACATCGTTACCATTCTGTAGTTTCGAGTCGAAAGTACTTCGGCTTGTTTTTGCCACGAGAAGAGGGTGTCCGTAGAAACAGTAGCAGCAGTAGCCATGGCAACCGGCTTCATGTTTTTGGAGAAAATGCTTTTGGATGAACCATTCCGTGTATCAATTAGACCTGGTCTCCCGACTCCAATTTTTCACGGCTATTTAATGTGTTTACATGACAACCTCGCAGGCTGTCACCTGGACTGTGCCATTTGGATCCTCTGACATCAGTGGTTACATAATCATAGGCATCATATTTGATTTCAAAACCCTGCGGAAAGCACAATGCAAAACAATGTGATAAAATATAAAACCGGTTGGGTGTAGGGCTAGATGTTACGGAGACTGGGGCTGTATCTTGTTAGATTGCATGCGCCATTTAATCTCAAAACAAAACCGCTGGGAATAACTCTAAAAAATATCGCAAGACCCCACAACGACGATAGTGCTCAAACAAACCCTACTAGGCTCCATACAAATCGCGCCGCGGCCTAAGAAAATCGTATCAGAGTCCACAAAGTCGTCGGACCCCATCCTCCCGAAAAAAATCGCGATGGAACTTGAAAAAAATGCACCGTGGCCTCAAAGCTTGCACAGGGTTCCGGAATGGTTCAGTCTGTATCAATAAAAACCAAGGAGCCCTCAAAATATCCAGTAAAGTTTAAAACAAATTGCATTGAGGCTTACAAGTCGATGCACCGGACCAAAAATCGCGCCGACTGAGGGCTCAGGGTTCAGGGCCCTCCAATGTTGGTGCCATTGCTGAACGCGTGGCGTAACATCTGCCAGTGTGCATCTGCTAACGCAAACATGACCCGTGTGGGGAAGTTTTGCTCCCCAAAGCTTTATCAGACATTTTTCCCACTTTGTCTAAGGTAAACTTCTATAGGCACGTGAATAGACTATGGACCTCAGCGTTGCGATAGTCCCGTGACAATTATTTCACCAGCTCGCAGCTTCCAATTTCATACCTCTGGTCTCGCATCTCTTGACACGCACCTCCAAAGCCAGCACTTCTATATGGAGCTATTAGTCGAACGACGGTCATGATGCTTAGGACGTTAATAGGGCAGCGTGATACAGGCACTAATACAATAGCTTCATTTTGACAGATCAACAATCACCCTCACTCTATATCTCTACCGACATAGCGGGTCCGACAGAGTCCAAGCGTACCTTAGTACCGACGTGTGGGGCGGGGCAGGGACAGGCCGGGCCCGCCCGAGGGGTGACCGCCCGTCTCAAGCGCCCGTCGACGAGAGAGTGAACGAGTGCCTCTCGCGGCGCGTCCGAAGTGACAGACAGTACGTCATTACCATGTGACCATCACGTCACTACTCACCGCGTGCCCCGGGCGTCGGCCTCGAGTCGGAAAAATGGCTCCCGCTGTCCATCTGACACACGTCAGCTCAGAGAGAGTCAGATATCAGAGCCGCCTCTGATGGCATCCAGAGACTGGCCTTTGTTAGGCTCGCGCGGTATCGGGGTCGGACAGTGAGCTGTCAGCATTTCACAGGATGTTGCTTAACAACAACTGACTGGCAGACGACGACACTGTAGCCTCTGGTCTGGCGACACAGCGCCTGACACTCTAGCGACTTACGACGTGCAATTCGCCACAGCCCACTGACAGCTGGTATAGACATCATTGACACGCCTGTCCATACGGCTCCTACATCACCCACTGACGTCACGTCACTTCACATGGCATTCACCATCTGACGACGACGGCGGTGCACGCCGGGGTACTGGGGGTCACCTCGGCTGTGACCGGGACGGCCGGTGGCTGTGGCCGGAAGCCAGGGCGAGCAATGTCCACTGGCCGACCTCGTCTGGGCGTCGGCCGATAGGTATGCGACGGAGGGACACAGGGTACGTGCCGCAAGCTTGTCGGGACCGGAACGGAGTGGGTAGGGGATGAATTTAGAGGATTCAGATGCCCCGAAAACTAACTTCGTTACACTCGTGTAACTGAAAAACTAGGAGTCATTGAAGTAAAGTTTAGAGCAGATGACTTTAAGTTTAATAGACGTTTGTAAGCTACGTTCTTGTCGATTAGCAGTCGGGTGGTGCATATTTTGGCAAAGGATGACACCTACTATCACCCCGCAAGGCATTAATGTCCTTCTCGCCCTCAATCTTTTGGTACAGTACATTCAAAAGTAACATTATTTCACTAGATCACCGACGTATCGTGCTTCAGACTTGATCACCATATATCAACAATTGATTATGAAATCTGAAACGTTGGCAATTTCTTGAAATAATAGTCATTCATTTTAATAACCTTTTTCATGGTTACGCCGCCCCGGTAGCTCAGTTGGTTAGAGCGCTGGCCTGCACTGATCTCCCCTGTACTGGCAACACAGGGTTCGAGTCGCTTCGCGCGCTCGCATTTAGCCCCCGGCCGGGAGTGTCAGTTGGCAGCTGGCCCGATAAGGCCGGGAACGCGCTACTGGGCGGCCATGTCGGTACGTTGGCGGCACGTTAAACTTTCGGTCTAAATTCTGCCGTTGAACTGGAGTTCATGGATCTGGTGGTGGGGCCAGGGTTCACGCAACAAGCTCTGCTTAGCAATAGAACCCTGGCTCCTCAAGCCACCCCAACAACTCGGATTAAATTTTTTTAATGGTTATGAAGACATTGCAAGTTGTACTTTCCTCCCATGTATGCTTAGATTGCACTCCGCAACGAAAGCAGGTGTTTACGCAATTTTTGGTGCCTCACAATCTGATTCCTTATATATGATAATACTTCGTTTGTACTCCCCCCCCCCCTCTTTCGGAATCAGGGATTAACTAGTGGTGCGCTGCATGGGTGTAACCATTGAGGTGGCTGGGGAGGGGACCTGTCCCCCAATTCCTGAAAAGTGGCGATTTGTCCCCTCAATTTTGTTGTGCCCCCTCCCCCAGCCTCAGCTACCTGAGTATCATCTCCGCAAAATTCTACTTAGTCATTTATAAAGTGAAAATACATATGCAAGAGAATATATATGCACACAGGGATTGCCTTGCGGTCACTCAGAATCTCAGAATCCCTGAGAGGATTGGGCGCTCATGATGTTACCTAAAAAGTGTGACATAAGAAGAAGATGATGTTGATTTCATTGGTAGTGATGTTGTTTACAATCATATCAGGAAAATAAAGCCAAATAAGGCAGCAGGACCTGATGATATTTATGCTAGGGTGTTGCGGGAAACTGAAAAGGAACTGGCATTTCCACTTAGTATAATATTTTGTAGATCAGTTTCACATAATGAAATTCCAACCGATTGGAAAAGGGCAAATGTAGTTCCTATTTTCAAGAAAGGAGAAAGAGGGAAAGTTGAAAACTATAGGCCAATAAGTCTCACATCCCTAGTCTGCAAGGTACTCGAATCAATTATCAAGGATAGAATAGTTAGTTATCTGGAAGGTAGCAGATTGATTCAAGATACTCAACATGGATTTAGAAAAGGACGATCGTGTCTCACAAACCTCTTGGACTTTTTGAACTTCGCCACAGAACAATTTGATCAGGGAAATCAGGTTGATGTAGCATATCTTGACTTTAGTAAGGCCTTTGACAAGGTACCCCATAAACGGTTAATGATACAGCTTCAGTCCCATGGTATTGCAGGTAGCATCTTAAAATGGATAGAGTTGTGGCTTTCAGATAGACAGCAAAGAGTAATGCTAAATGGTACAAAGTCATCATGGCAAAATGTTCTTAGTGGAGTCCCCCAGGGGTCGGTACTAGGGCCATTACTGTTCATTATATTTGTAAATAACATTGAAAGTGGCCTAAGCAGTAAAGTTTTGAAATTTGCAGATGATTTGAAGGTCTTTAGGGCAATAACAGGTCAGGATGAGCATATCTCGCTGCAAAAAGACTTAGACGAACTTGTGAAGTGGTCCGAAGAATGGCAAATGAAATTTAACTTTGATAAGTGCAAAATCATGCATGTAGGTAAGCAGCATATGAAGGCTCCATACTTGATGGGTGGCCAAGTGCTATCAGTGACTCAACAGAAGGATTTAGGTGTTATTCTAAACACAAAATTGGGGCATCAGAACAGACCAAGGAAGCCAGGAAGAAGGCACTGAGAATGCTCGGGGCAATAAATAGGAATGTATCATACAGAAGTGAGGAAGTGATCAGGAAGCTTTACTGTGCATACGTCAGGCCACATTTGGAATACTGCATCCAAGCTTGGTCTCCTAGCTATGAAAAAGATTGTTGGCTTTTAGAGAGAGTACAAAAGAGGGCTACAAAAATGGTTAATGGCATAAGCAACCTGGCATATGAGGAAAGATTGAAGAAATTGAATATGTTTTCACTTAGATATAGAAGGCTGAGAGGAGATCTCATCGAGGTCTTTAAATTTGTCAATGGTCTGGAGAGGGGATACCTTGGGGAAATGTTTGAATTTAACAGAAATGATGCAATTAGAGGTCATAAATTCAAAATTAAAATTAACCACAGCAGAACAAGGTTAAGGCAAACTTTCTTCATCAACAGGGTAGTGGAACACTGGAACCAGCTGCCAGAAAACATCGTCAGTAGCAGAACATTGAACATCTTTAAAAACAGCATAGACAATCATTATAAGAATAGAGGGCTTGCTTTTCAGTATTACAGGGAGGGCTGATTGGCAGATTTGGTGGGCAACTGGTTCAGTGTACAGAGTGCAACCAAGAAGGGCCCTTGTGGCTCAGAGTTGCACTGATCTTTTATGTCTAAGAGTGACATATGAAAAATGATAATGTGACGAGTGACGAGTGATGCTTGTCATGTGACCTGACAAGGCACATCACGAGCATGGCAACTCACCCGAGTGGATCTTTAGCTGGGTAGCTATCTAGTGACATAGACAGCATGTTAAACACTTAGTTCAAATTATGTCGTACAACGGAAATGGTTCGGTCACATGATGGTCTCATGGTATATGCAACAATCTCAGCTTAGCAAAGACTGATCACAGAATCTATTCAATGAAGACATTTGGACTGAATGTGCTAGAACACCAATTTGCAACGGATATTACTATCAAGGTTTTTCATTGTCCAGTGGTGTGTGCGTCCAGATTGAGATTTAAGAACCTAAAAGATGATTGGATGAATTTAGGCCGATTGCAGGTCTCCAAAAATCCTGCTGGTGTCCATAACAATCGCAGCCGGGCCCATAAAAATAATATTTGGGACCACAAAATGTCGGGCGGAGACCCCTGAAAATGATGCTAGGGCACCAAAAATCCCACCAAGAATATTTGAAATCAAATCCATGGGATAAAAATCGTTCCGAGTCCCAAAATATGACACTGAGGACTTCAAAATATTGGACCGCTCTCCTGAAAATATCGCTGGGGATCCCAAAGAGTTGCGCTGGGATCACGAAAAGTTACGCCCGGGCCCCCCAAAATCACGCTGAGGCCTTCAAATGTCGGTCCGGGATCCTGGAAATCACACTGGGGGCAAAAAGGTATCGCCGGGCTCCAGAAAATCACGCAGGGCGACAAAAAGACTGGCCGGGCTGTCCAAATCACGTTGGGTCTCAAAAGGTCGGGTCGGTATCCTTGATTATCGCACTGTGGTCGACAAAAGGTCGGACCAGGGCCCCTGAAAATCACGCCGGGAGCACAACAAAAGTCGTGCCGTGGTCCTAGAAAATCACCATGGGAGCTGGAAGAAGACGAGCTTGGCCCTTCAAAATCACACTGGGGGCCTCAAAGGTCTCGCCTGGGGCTCAAAACCACGCCGGGGGGTGAAAACGTCGTGGCTAGATTCTTAAAAATCATAACGGGGACCCCAAGGGGTTGGCCGCCCCCGACAATGACGTTGAACATGAAGGTGCCAAAAATCGCGCCCGGGCCGTCGAAAATCACTCCAGTGGCTCGACAGGTCGCACCGGCGTCTCAACAGTCTCATGGAGAACACTCAACTCGCGATAGGCATCCTAACTAATGACGACAGGGTCTAAAAATCGCACTTAGACCCAAAAACGTCGCACCGCTGCCCTTGAAATCACACTAGGGGCACAAAAAGTTGCGCCGGAGCCACACAATTCGCAGCTGGCTTCCCAA